>VSWD01000014.1:25899322-26117397 GCA_033119305.1 Pinctada imbricata | reverse complement strand
AGGAATTGTACTGTATCTTGATGGAGGATGTCTGTATGTGTACAATTGTACTGTATCTTGATGAGGATGTATGTGTAGGAATTGTACTGTATCTTGATGGAGGATGTCTGTATGTGTAGGAATTGTACTGTATCTTAGGGAGGATATCTGTATGTGTAGGAATTGTACTGTATCTTAGGGAGGATATCTGTATGTGTAGAATTGTACTGTATCTTGATGGAGGATCTGTATGTGTAGGAATTGTACTGTATCTTAGGGAGGATGTCTGTATGTGAATTGTACTGTATGATGGAGGATGTATGTGTAGGAATTGTACTGTATCTTAGGGAGGATGTCTGTATGTGTAGGAATTGTACTGTATTAGGGAGGATGTCTGTATGTGTACAATGTACTGTATCTTAGGGAGGATATCTGTATGTGTAGGAATTGTACTGTATCTTAGGGAGGATATCTGTATGTGTAGGAATTGTACTGTATCTTAGGGAGGATATCTGTATGTTAGAATTGTACTGTAGTTTGATGGAGGATGTCTGTATGTGTAGGAATTGTACTGTATCTTAGGGAGGATGTCGTATGTGTTAGAATTGTACTGTATCTTAGGGAGGATGTCTGTATGTTAAGTACTGTATCTTGATTGAGGATGTATGTGTAGGAATTGTACTGTATCTTGATGGAGGATGTATGTATGTGTAGGAATTGTACTGTATCTTAGGGAGGATATCTGTATGTGTTAGAATTGTACTGTAGTTTGATGGAGGATGTCTGTATGTGTAGGAATTGTACTGTATCTTAGGGAGGAGATATCTGTATGTGTTAGAATTGTACTGTAGTTTGATGGAGGATGTCTGTATGTGTAGGAATTGTACTGTATCTTAGGGAGGATATCTGTATGTGTTAGAATTGTACTGTAGTTTGATGGAGGATGTCTGTATGTGTAGGAATTGTACTGTATCTTAGGGAGGATATATCTCATGTGTTAGAATTGTACTGTATCTTAGGAGGGGGATGTCTGTATGTGTTAGAATTGTACTGTAGTTTGATGGAGGATGTCTGTATGTGTAGGAATGTACTGTATCTTGATGGAGGATGTATGTATGTGTAGGAATTGTACTGTATCTTAGGAAGGATGTCTGTATGTGTAGGAAATGTACTCTATCTTAGGGTGGATGTCTGTATGTGTAGGAATTGTACTGTATCTTGATGGATGTCTGTATGTGTAGGAATTGTACTGTATCTTAGGGAGAATGTCTATATGTGTAGGAATTGTACTGTACTTTGGGAGGATGTCTGTGTAGGAAATGTACTGTTGGAGGATGTCTGTATGTGTAGGAATTGTACTGTATCTTGGGAGGATGTCTGTATGTGTAGGAATTGTACTGTATCTTAGGGAGGATGTCTGTATGTGTAGGATTGTATTGTATCTTGGGAGGATGTCTGTATGTGTAGGAAATGTATACTGTATTAGGGAGGATGTCGATGGGAGGAATGTACTGTATCTTAGGGAAGATGGCTGTATGTGTAGGAATTATACTGTATCTTAGGGAGGATGTCTGTAGTGTAGGAATGTACTGTATCTTAGGGAAGATGTCTGTATGTGTAGGAATTATACTGTATCTTAGGGAGATGTCTGTGTGTGTAGGAAATATACTGTATCTTGATGAGGTGTATGTGTAGGATTTGTACTGTATCTTAGGGGGTGTCTGTATGTGTAGGAATTGAAGGTATCTTAGGGAGGATGTCTGTATGTGTAGAATTGTAACTGTATCTTAGGGGGAATGTCTGTATCTGTAGGAAATGTACTGTATCTTATGGAGGATGTATGTGTGTAGGATTTGTACTGTATCTTGGGAGGTGTTATGTGTAGGAATTGTACTGCATCTTTGGAGGATGTCTTATGTGTTAATTGTACTGTATCTTAGGGAGGATGTTCTATATGTAGGAATTGTTATGTATCTTAGGGATGATGACTGTATGCGTAGGAATAGTACTGTATCTTGGGAGGTTGTCTGTATGTGTAGGAATTGTACTGCATCTTTGGGAGGATGTCTGTATGTTTAGAAATTGCACTGTATCTTCGGGAGGATGACTGTATGTATAGGAAATGTACTGGATCTTGATGGATGATATCTGTATGTGTTAGAATTGTACTGAGAAAGGATGTCTGTATGTGTAGGAATTGTACTCTATCATTATGGAATATTTCTGTATGTGTAGCTTTGTACTGTATCTTAGGGAGGATGTCGTATGTGTAGGAATTGTACTGTATCTTAGGGTGGATGTCTGTATGTGTAGGAATTGTACTGTATCTTAAGGTGGATGTCTGTATGTGTAGAAATTGTACTGTATCTTAGGGAGGATGTCTGTATGTGTAGGAATTGTACTGTATCTTAGGGAGGATGTCTGTATGTGTAGGAATTGTATTGTATCTTTGGGAGGATGTCTGTATGTGTAGGAAATGTACTGTATCTTAGGGAGGATGTCTGTATGTGTAGGAAATGTACTGTATCTTGATGGAGGATGTCTGTATGTGTAGAAATTGTACTTGTATCTCAGGAAGGATGTCTGCATGTGTAGGAATTGTACTGTATCTTGAGGAGGATGTCTGTATGTTTAGAAATTGCACTGTATCTTCGGGAGGATGACTCTATGTATAGGAAATGTACTGGATCTTGATGGATGATATCTGTATGTGTTAGAATTGTACTGAGAAAGGATGTCTGTATGTGTAGGAATTGTACTCTATCTTGATGGAGGTGTCTGTATGTGTAGCTTTGTACTGTATCTTAGGGAGGATGTCTGTATGTGTAGAAATTGTACTTGTATCTCAGGAAGGATATCTGTATGTGTAGGAATTGTACTGTATCTTAGGGATGTCTGTATGTGTAGGAATTGTACTGTATCTTGATGGAGGATGTCTGTATGTGTAGGAAATGTACTCTATCTTGATGGAGGATGTCTGTATGTGTAGGAATTGTACTCTATCTTGATGGAGGATGTCTGTATGTGTAGAAATTGTACTTGTATCTCAGGAAGGATGTCTGCATGTGTAGGAATTGTTCTGTATCTTGATCGAGGAGGATGTCTGACAGTGTATGTGTTAGAATTGTACTGTATCTTAGGGTGGATGTCTGTATGTGTAGGAATTGTACTGTATCTTAGGGTGGATGTCTGTATATGTGTGGGAATTGTACTGTATCTAAGGTAGGAAGTCTGTATGTGTAGGAATTGTACTGAATATTAGGGAGGATGACTGTATGTGTAGGGATTGTACTGATGAGTAATACGATGATATGGAATAAAATGATATGATAATATAGGAAGTCTTTATACATGTTCTATATGTAGGATGTGTGATATGATAGTGTAGGATGTCTGAATGTGTAGGAGATGTATGATATGATAGGGTAGATGTCAGTTTATGTAGGAAATGTGAGATATGATAGTGTGGATGTATGTATGTGTAGGAGATGTGATATGATAGTGTAGATGTCTGTATATGTAGGAGATGTATGATATGATAGTGTAGATGTATGTATATGTAGGATGTATGATATAGTGTAGATGTCTGTATACGTAGGAGATGATATATGTAGATGTATGTATGTGTAGGAGATGTGTGATATGAAGTGTAGATGTCTGTATGTGTAGGAGATGTGTGATAGATATGTAGTATGTATGTGTAGGATATGTGATATGATAGTGTAGATGTCTGTATGTGTAGGAGATGTATGATATGATAGTGTAGATGTCTGTATGTGTAGGAGATGTATGATATAGTATAGATGTTGTATATGTAGGAGATGTATGATATGATAATGTAGATGAATGTATGTAGAAGATGTATGATATGATAGTGTAGATGTATGTATAGTAGCAGATGTATGATATGATAGTGTAGATGTCTGTATGATAGTGTAGATGTATGTATATGTAGGAAATGTGTGATATGATAGTGTAGATGTCTGTATGTGTAGGAGATGTATGATATAACAGTGTAGATGTCTGTATATGATAGTGTAGATGTATGATATGATAGTGTAGATGTCTGTATATGATAGTGTAGATGTATGATATGATATTGTAGATGTCTGTATATGATAGTGTTGATGTATGATATGATAGTAGATGTCTGTATATGTAGGAAATATGTGATATGATAGTGTAGATGTATGATGTGATAGTGTAGATGTCTGTATGTGTAGGAGATGAGTGATTTGATAGTGTAGATGTCTGTATACGTAGGAGATGTATGATATGATGTGTAGATGTATGTGTAGGAGATGTATGATTTGATAGTGTAGATGTATGTATACAAAGGAGATGTATGATATGATAGTGTAGATGTCTGTATGTGTAGGAGATGTGTGATATGATAGTGCAGATGTCTGTATGTGTAGGAGATGTGTGGTATGATAGTGTAGATGTCTGTATGTGTAGGAGATGTATGATATGGTAGTGTAGATGTCTGTATGTGTAGGAGATGTGTGATAAGATAGTGCAGATGTATGTATGTGTAGGAGATGTAGGATATGATAGTGTAGATGTCTGTATGTGTAGGAGATGAGTGATAGGAAAGTGTAGGATGTCCACATGTCTTGGAATTGAATAATATGATAGTGTATGATGTATGTTCATCTAGGAATTTCATGTTATATCAAAGCAGAATGCCTGTACATATGGGAATAATATTTATAAGTCATGATTTAGTTCTTTAAAACCATCTTCTCTTAGATCGTTCATCATTAACAAAGACTTTGCAACTTTTCGCAGCTAACGCGAAATGCATGCATGTGCTGCGAATATTATGACGTCTAAAGACTAACATAAACATTTGCAATGAACGCCAGAAAAGGAAGGATGGATTTTACTTAGAATGTTATAGATAGATCGTCGTTTTTTTACAATTGATAAAGGCTAAGGGGCCGAAAATTTGTGTATTGAGTGTTTGTGTTTTTATTTGTTATCTTCCCTTCCCTCTGGAAGAAATATTTCAATCTACTTAAATAAGTACAAAATCATACAATAATTCCAAAGGTAAATTTAACTCCACAGTAAACAACATGTGATACCTTTTTTTCGCTGATTTCAAAGGTGATATGGTTGTCTTGACAACAGTATCCTCTGACCTTGACCCTTCACTTGGAATCAGCACTGGCAATCCTGCTTCTGCTCTTTGTGCTTCCCAAGGTCACGCTCCAAACAGACGATCTGTAACCATAGCAACAAAAGAAAATTATCATCCGTCTTCTAAATACTATTTAGTAAATATTATTAAATACTTAGATAATACTTATTTAATGTGCTTTGGAATATATTTTTCTGATGTAAAGACAAGAGAAATTTCAAAAACCATCCTAACAAAACTTTTCTGTGCTGTTGAGCTTATCGTCAGGATCTTTTTTAACTCATAGCAATGACATGTACTATACATGTAGCTACAATACTTTTGCATGAAGAGCCAGATAGGCTGTTCATTAATAATCTTATTCAGACTTAGTGAAAATTTTGACAACTTACAAAAGATCTCAGCATTTACACTAAGGATTATAAGGTAAGTTATATTGTGACTATTGTACGACTATTGAATAATTAAAACTACAAATGAGTAAAGGTGAAGGTCCATTGTCTCTAAACTTGGCCCTGTATTTTTCGTCAAAAATGATTTTATGAAAGTTACGATTTTCTTTTCTATCTGTAATATTCTATTAGAATATGTGCGAATATATCAGGTTCATATTCAAGTCACGTGCATTTAAGAAATGACTGTCTTACTTTGGGTGTTCATGGTAGTATAATTCTGGTTGGTCACGTGCGAAAATTTGCACGTGTCCAACCAGAATTATACTACCATGAACACCCAAAGTAAGACAGTCATACTTATATTTCCATTTGCACTAAATATCAGACACCCCGTTTAGGATTAATAATGAGCCTATTGCATGTTATAACGTCAAAGTATCTGAACGTTGGTAAATTCTCCGTACTTTCAAACTAAAGCGTGACGTCATAGTAGGCAACCAGAATATAGTTTATAAATCCGCTTGCCTAACGGGCGCTTAACATGGGGATTCCTCTGCAATGGAAATATAAGATATTACGTCATGTTGAAAGGTCATTCACTCCGGCTGACGGAAAATGATGGAAAACCACCATATGTAAATCTAAATCTTTTGAATAAACTGTTAAAGAAAAAGTAAAGACCTTAACATGTTTGATCCTAAATATGTGGCCTTGACCTTTACAGCGACCTTGACACTCATTTAAGGATTGTTTTCAGCTTTTGCGCTTTATAGGTGTCTATTGGCAGTAGGGAATGGAAACAAAATATGTAAAGCTGTCAGTGCAGACACATTACCAATCACAAATTCTTGATAGTTTCTGGCATATAATCGAGGTGGAGTTGTAAAACATCTTAGTTATACTGCTGAAAATTCTAAAATTTCGTTGTTATGCTTTGAAACCGAAAGTAGACCTAGAACATTCCGAATCCGACAAAACATAGGGCTAACGATATAAAATTAAAATAAAGCTAATCTTTAATTATCAGTTTATGAAATAACACAGAGCTGTTGAAGGGCGAGGATATACATATACATGTATTGATATTGTTTGGTGGTTAAAGATGCATAATCACTACCATGTCAATATTATATTTTTTATGTTTTTGAAAAAATTAAAATTTTTAAACCATAAGGGAGCAACCATTTGTTTTTTAGGGGTGGGGGGGCAGGAAGACTTTGAAAAAAAATCCGGATCGGAATTTTAGAGAAGAAAATTTCCGGCCCGAAGGGCCTGTCAAAAAAAATTCCGGATCATGAAATTGCCCCTCCACCTCTCTTTTAGTGTGTCATAAACTAAGTACAAATAAAAATGGAACAACTTTATGCTGGACTTAATTAATCAAATTCAAACGTTAGATCTATAGCACCATATAGCCTGTCTCCGTTGAGTATCATTTTAGTGAATAGATTATCTTTGGGTATCATATGAATTCAATAAGTTAAAATGAAGTGATCGATCTGCTGGCAAGAGATGAACTCATTCTGTGTTTGATCTTTAATATCAAGCTGAATTATTGAAAATTTAGAGTAAATTTCAACATTGGAAAATTACAACAACAAAAATAATAATAATCCAGCCTGAAAGCCCGGCGAAAAAAAAAAATCCTGCTCTTAAACTGGTCGAAATAAAATTTTCGGCTGGCAAAATCTCCCCCCCCCCCCTTAAAATCAAGTGTTTACTCCCTAATGAGATATTGGCCGGGTTGAAGCTTTTTAAAGTAGGTCAAACTCCAAGGTCAAGGTCACTGAGTCAAAATCAAGGCCTAAATTGAGGAATCTACGTCACATGTGAAATATCTGCCGTGTGAGTGGATTTGAATTTGAATTTATCTAATAATATCTACAATTTTAAACGTTTCAGTGAGTTCAAGAAGTTATGTAAAATATTCATGTCTCATGTCAGCTTATTGGAAATACTGACATGAAAGAACATGGAACACCTAAATAAAACTAGACATATTTAATAAAATATGTATGTAATGTTTGCATATTGAGGTTTTTTTTCCTATTCCTGTATCATTTTGAAGAAGGGGGTAGGGTAGCAAAATGTATTGAAACTTTTTCCCAATCCACAATTAACACCCCCTAACATTTTCTTTTATAAAAACCTGCATTTTTTAGGTTTCATGAGTTTATTTTTTCCATGTCTTATTGCTAAAGGCAAAGTGCTTGTGGAATATAAAGTTAAGAAAAATAGTTGATTTCTTTGATTTCGAGATCTCAGGGAAGGCATTCTTTAGTAGCAACAACCTGTACAATATTACCCCCGACTTGTGCATACTAGGCCGCGGTTCATAAAGATCTTTCCTGACTGGACTGCGACCTATGCAGGACTGGACTCCAACCTTTGCAGACTTTACTCCGACCTATTCCGACTTAACGTCCACCTTAAGCTCTAAGGTTTCCTTTCAATCTCACTGAACTATCGTAGCTTGTTTCAAGTCAATTTAGCGGGAACTGGCACAGATTATTGGCTTCTTCATGACGCCACGTCAATGTTGACTTTCTTATACTCGAGCGCGTCCAGTTTCAGTACTATGACGTCATTTTATATGACGTCATTTGGACTCAGTGGCCTCAGTGGCCTCACTTTTTACTGGCGGTGCCTACAGTAATACTAGATTATACAAACTGAGGCCAAATTGAGTCATCGCTCACAGCTTACCTGCGGTATTTTTGCCAAACGGAGACACTGACATAATGTTTGGAGTTTTGAAGGGGGTATATGAGTTTGCGTATCTAGGACTTCCTACTATCAATCAGTAGACGTGTCACGCTACCGCTTAGGGATATATTTCGCTATCGCGTCGATGCTGACACGACGCCATTTTTATGAGGGGGCGGAAGGAGGGCGGGAGGGAGAGGAGGGGGAGGAGGGAGGAGGGAGAGAAGGGGAAAAGGGAAGGGTGAAAAGGAGGGGGAAGGAGAAGGGGCGGGAGGGGGGAGGTAAGGGGGCTGGAAGGGGGAGAGAGGTACCCCCTGTAGATGTATTTCGCTATCGCGTCGATGCTGACACGACGCCATTTTTATAAAGGGGGGGGAAAGAGGGCGGGAGGAGAGAGAGGGGGAGGGAGGAGGATGAGAAGGGGAAAAGGGAAGGGAGGGGGAGAAAGGGGAGGTAAGGGAAGGGTGAAAAGGAGGGGGAAGGAGAAGGGGCGGGAGGGGGGAGGTAAGGGGGCTGGAAGGGGAGAGAGGTACCCCCTGTCCGCCCCCCCGCCAGAGTTCGATCCTCGTCTACTGACATACGTATATACATAGATCCTTGTCTTTGTTAATTATTCTGTTTTTGGTTACATTCATACATTGTAAATTGGGTGTGTGAGTGTGTTTTTTATCAATTTTCCTTAAAAGGAACCAAAAAATAATTATAGCATAAGAAAGAAGAAAGCTTCTTGCAATTGATGTTATATAATTAGAAAATTATTTTTCAGGGCAGAGCAAGATGCTTTAATTGATGTTTGGTGTTTTCTGGGATTTATACGTATTAAAAAAGAAAATAAAATCATATAGGTTCCGCACATGTAGCTGCATTATACATGTAAAAAGAGATTTTTTTTTTTCAAAATGAAGTAAAATAGCCCAATGGACTAAAGTCAAAGTCACACTGTGCCTACTTGACTGAGCCTCCCCGAATCGCTACGACTTGACATTTTGCAAAAGTCGGGTGGTTGACATGGAATTGTTTTTGATTTTTTATCCCGACTACTCTGTCCCGACATAGCGCCATCAAATGACCCGTCTTATTCCGTCTTAGCAATATCCTATCCCGATTATCCCCGACTTGTGCAGACTAAGCCGCGATTTATAACGATCTATATCCTGATTGGACTCCGACCTACGTCGACTTAACTCCGATCTATGCCAACTTTCCTCCTTCCTATTCCTCCTTAACGACGTTAACGTTGACACAAGCTTTGAGCTTTCCTTTCAATCCCAATGAAGTGCGGTACCTTGTTTCAAATTAATTTAGCGGGAAACGGCACAGATTCTTCTCTTTCTCATGACGTCACGTCAATGTTAACTTTCCTATCCTCGAGCGCGTTGAGATTCAGGACTCTGACGTCATTTTATATGACGTCATTTGGACTCAGTGGCCTCACGGCCTCACTTCTTACTAGCGGCGCCTACAGTAAACACTGGGTATAACAGGCCAAAATGAGTTCCAGATTGCAGCTTACCTGTGATATCTGCCAAAAATCTATGCGAGGCGACAACCTGCAGAGACATCGCAAAACTTGTCAAACAAGAAGACTGTCCAGTCAACGGTCAAGCAGTCCGGAGCAGGGGTCGGAGGATGACATACAGAGGCGATTAGACCAGTTAGCGAGGGGGAGAGCCCTTGTAAGGGCTACAAGCCAAGCTTCTAACCACACTCACCCTCCTACTGGTCAACAGAAGAAGGCAAAGAAAAAAGACGGCAAAGGAAAGAACTTCATGCTGACTTTCCAATCCACTTGCAAGTACGAACTCCAACGGTACTTCCAGAATAAGGGTGGAGAGACGTGGATGAGAGCGTTAGCTGCCGGTAATGAGTGGGGAAGCGGATTCAACGAGCTAGGCCATACCCATGCCGTAATCCAGACCAAAACAGAGATGACGTTCAAGGAATTTAGGCTGAAATGGAAGGGTCCAAATATAGGGGACATCCAGAGATGCCAAAATGTGAAGGATTCTGTGCGTTACGTCACCAAAGAGGATCCACGGAGCTTATGTTTCCATTTTGATAAAGACTGGACAAGCCTGCTAGTGAAGGCCTACATTTATGCACAGAAGAGCTCCAAATTGGTTTCAACATCCTATCCGTACTGCTCCCTGCCGCCTTTCCAGCAAAGGCAATTCCGTGATATGTGGACTCAGTTCCGGGCAGAGGAGCAGGACGCTAGGCAATGTTGGGCCAATGAGGAGCTCGAACTGCGACCATGGCAACGGCAGGTCAGACGTCAGATACTGCAACAAGACGATAGGACGGTACTGTGGATACATGACGAGGTGGGAGGCCATGGCAAGAGCACACTTGCAAAGTATATGATGGGCGAAGGAGCAATGTACGCCACCAACAGCTCGACAGTGAATTTCGCCTATGCCTACAAGGAGGAGAAGGTGGTTATATTTGACTTTGTGCGTGACGACAGAGACCATATTAACTACGGGATTCTAGAATGCCTCAAGAATGGTATGATGTTCTCTGCCAAATATGAAAGTAGGGTAAAGAGGTTCACACCAGCCAAGGTTGCAGTTTTTGCCAATTTCGCCCCTGACTACGAGAAGTTGTCAGCAGACAGATGGTTAGTCTACAACCTAGAAGACGGCAAACTCCTATGAGTTAGAGCTGTATAGCCAACATATTTATCCCCCTCTTTAGGGGGTACAAATCTCTAGAAAAGTGGCTATGAGTTTCATTAGCTTACTTCAAATAAACACCAACCACATGACAGCTACACCCATCCCCACCTTAGTTAATTTACGATTTCAGACAAAAAAGAATCAATAATATTTATAATACAAATGTAACACCGACATAAGTTACATAAAATGTGATACGTTCTAGAATTTGTTTTGTCTAATGGATTCACAAACATCACAAAAAAAGTAGGCAGAGATTTTCTTGAAGTTAGTGGCGACCAATTGCCGGGTAACGGATCATAATGGGTCTTTTTTTTGGGGGGGGGGGCACCCGATGTCATTCTGTATATTTCAGCCTACATGTCAAACCAAGTTTAAGAAATACAGCTAGAATTGAAAAAAGAGATTCCACCATTGAAATTTGTGTAGATATGGGCAGCAACCACGAGCGACTGAGAGCTTCGATGTATTTAGAAAAAGGTCCATGTACAAGCAGAAATGAAGCCTTCAGCAAAATAATACCAGAAAATAGATAAAAGCAAAAAACATAATGTCGAAAAATAAAAGAGAGAGAGAGAGATACAGACAGAGAGAGAGACCAAAAAAAGAAAAGATAAAAGAAAGAAATATATATCATGTTTACATAGTGATTACTTATAAATATGATAAAGCCCCTCCCTTCTCTGTATCTTCTTTAGATTCAAGAATATTATACATAAAATTATATATATTATACAATAATGTAATAATAATATTTACTGAGGATGGAGTGTAAATAACCTGAGGTTTACTATTAGTTATTACTGTTTTATTTTGTGAATGACCAAAATCTTAACCTACTTGCCAAAAGGGGCGCATGTGGGACTTTCTCTTACTGGTTAGTCCGTACCCGAAATATCTTATTTTAAAAAAATTAATGTAAAAAAGGGGAGTTTAGAAAATAAATACATGAAGGCAATCTAAAATATTATTGAGAAAATTGCCGTTTCCAAGACTCCTCTTACAGGCTCACTGATTATTACAGCAATGATGGATTTACTGACGGTCAGAGATTAAGACGGCGTGCACGTGACGCGATTTACGCAATCCGATTGGTTGGAACCAGTGGCGTATCTAGGATTCCAGAAAAGAAAGGGGGGGGTAAAACCCCAGCTTAAAAAAACTGACAAGCACTAAAAAATACTTTGGGGATGTGGTTGTTGAATTTATTTTGTTTTTCCAATTCCTCACGCTAGAGTCCTGAAAGGCTGAAATGCAAGAGTCCCCAGACCCTTTTACAATTTACCCCCCCCCCCAACTCAAAATCTGGATCCGCCATTGGGATGGATTAAAAATGTCATATATTTACTTTGTCTTTCACTTTATTTTGAGGAGAGCTGTATCGCTAGATCATGTACATGTTAGTCCTGAAAAAATCATTATAAATACTGACAAAATAAATATTTATATATTTTCAAATATAAAGTCACAATTGATTATACAACATCTTGTTTCCCCAGTCATTAAAATCATTCATATAAATATTCAATTTTGCATGGTGCAGTTTGCATTCATTAACCCCCCCCCCCCCCTCTTCTCACTTTTCGTAAACCAATATTACATGGTCAACTTTACAATTAAAATGTTTTTTACATGGGACACATGTATAAGAGTACTTTCACTGATGCAGCATGTTTCATTAAGATTCCTTTTTTACCATTAATCATATGAACATCATTATAGCCAAAAACATATGACAAAAATATAGTGTATGAAATAGTGACTGGTTCCCGGCCTTGGTTTTCTCCTTTATCGTTAACACTATTAGAAAAAAAAACTCATCACGAAAGTAAAGAGGAAACCAGAACGGGTACCAGTCTACACTAGATTCATTCATGCTATATAGATTCATTTAAAACGAAAGTAATGGGGACCGTCCTCATCCATTGAATGAGAGGTAGGAGTGACTTTCTTAAAAAAGAAAAAGTGTTAAAATGAGAAAAAAATGTGTTCCTCTTTGGAATCGAACTCGCTACCTTAGTATCTAGAGTCCGACGTCATACCACTACACCACCTCATCATGTCTCTTTACCACTTAAAAGTCATACCGTAATTATAATTATATCGTATGAAGATAAAGATAAAATTACTTGCACTCTCAACATTTACATCGATGTACATGTCGATGAAACAAAATGTTAAGAAAGTAAATTCTTTCATTTATAAAACGACAGATCAGTGGCGGATCTAGGTATTCAGAAAGGGTTTGAGTCCAGTATCAAAGAAGATTTTCTACAGAATACATTACAAGAGAAAAAAAGAATTTTAAGAAAAATGAAAAGAAAAAAAACTGTGTGGGACCTCACCTAAATTTGTGACTTTAAAATGCATAAATTAATGACTACACATTATAGATGTGCACAGATGTCAGTGGACGAGCTACCATGTATATGCTTGCATGCTAAAGCTTATATGCTAAAGCATCCAATTTTTATGAAATTTTCTCAAATTATTCTAAATTCGAGGAATTTCATTTTTATCAAAATCGTTTATGCAGACAAACATTGAATTAAACCATCCGATTATGAATTAACACAGATAAGTCTTTATGTGTATATGTTGCGATTTTACCCGTTATACCAAAGAAAACTCTAGTACTTGCTTGTATCGATATCCGATGAATGTCCTTTGAGGAATGATTTATATGTAGATGCTCATTTCATGCTTAAAAGAGAATTTTTATGCACAATTAGGTTGTAGATACATGGGTTTTAAGGCGTAGAACAATAATCACAGCGCGCATCATATTTTTGGCGTGAAATCCCGATTTACCAATATATTCAGTCATATTCATATTTTTTCCATGAAAGTGTTTAGGTTTGAAAATATAGAAAAGTATATTAATGCTACTGATAACACAGACCCATAACGAAAACAAATAGCACAATATTTTTTTTTTTTTTTTTTGGTTAGCTCCTAGTCTTTTGAAGAAAAAATTCAATTGGACTTTAAAAATGATCAGAAAATGCCGTGGAGCGTGTATAACAACAGTGCTGCCCATGCATAAGTGTGAAAATAAAGCCAACGTTAAATCGTTGGATGACGTCATTAGGACTCGCAGTCTTTCCCGCGTCATTTTGACGTCACGTCAATGCTAACTTTACTATAGGAATGACGTCACCAGGACTCAGTGGCCTCACGGCCTCACTTTTTACTGGCGGCGCCTACAGTAATACTAGATTATACAAACTGAGGCCAAATTCAGTCATCGCTCACAGCTTACCTGCGGTATTTTTTTGCCACAACGGAGACACTGGACATTATGTTTGGAGTTTTGAAGGGGGATACTAGTTTGCATTATCTATTATTTTCTACTATTAATCAGTAGGAGTAACACGCTACAGCTTCGGGATATACTTCGTTATCGCGTCGATGCTTACACGACGCCATTTTTATGACGTTTTCTTCGTTGTAAATTCTGTGTTGTTCTTATCGGGCAATTATTTTCAAACACGGAAATATCAGTATGGATCAATACGATTTCCCGGATAATTTTATCCCATTCTATTTATTTAAGGAATGTCTCTAAAATTCTTTTGGTTATGGGAAATAACTTCAAAAAGCCGATGCACAAACAGTATACAAATCAAGGAACAGTGATGCAGCCTAGCGCCCCGATGCAACCTCATGTCACTAACCAGAATCCAGGAAGTCAACAGTTTATTTATTCTGTTAGTCAGCCGGACCAAGTCAGCAATATTTCTCCTGGAACTTTTAACCAAGGCTTTTCTAAATAATTCAATAGAATCTCGTAGTTTTATTTTAGATATGGAATCAATATCAGTATGCGATATATGAACGCTTGCTTAAAGAATTATTATACGAACGGTTATCGCCCTCTTGCTATCGCGCTCTACTGCATTTGACCCTTAAGATAGATTAAATTTAAAAAAAATCGAGAAAATCGGCATGAAAAGCTTCACGGATTAATGTTCGTTTTACGTATCTTCATATTGGGACCATGCAGGTGAAAATACATTAAAATTTTATAGAACTGTTATCTTTAGAAACATCAGTACGCATGTAACTAGATATCTGAACTGAAAAAATTAAGGAGAAAAAAAACAAAGGAGGGGTTCTCCAACAACACCAGGTAGAAGCATTCATACCAAAATCCCAAAACACCCAAATGTAAAAACACAGTGTAGACAGGCACAGAAAGAGGCGCAAAGGGGACAAGGAACTTCAACGCACGACACAGAGACACCAAACACAAAGGACTTCACATAAACCAAGGTTTTGGTCAACATCAAACTAATTTTACAAATCAGTTTTATATAATGCAATATTGTATTATACGAAGCAAACATCTAAATTCTTATTGTTTTCATACTTTATTCTCAGAATAAGTTGCATAGTCATCTTCTGATTCTTTCTGAATTAAAATTTACTAATGTCATACTTTCTGGTGTTATTCCATAGCATGTGCAGTGAATGATAAAATGAATTATTTTTCCAGTATTAATAAGTTATTAGAGACATCAGCAGAATTAATTGTCTTTCTCCTTATGGCAGCGTTGTTGATATTCTCAACTTGTTATAACGATTTAAGGCAAAGCATCCCTCAGGTCTCAGATGCTAATATTTCCAAAATTTCTACTTTTATAATATTTTCTTTTTCATATATTCGAAATTGTGCGAGACCTGATATACAACCCAAATAAAATTTGTGGTTTCATTATTATAATGAGAACGTAAGGAGTCTGAACTTTATCATTGGCACCTATGGGATACCAATTCTAGAGGTGATAAAATGTAACTTTAAAATTTTCTTTTCCCAAAACTATGTTAGTTTGATACTCTGAACAATATTCTGAAGAGAACAAATAGGGTATCCAGGCATAAAATTTTCAGAACTCTGACCTGAGGGATACTCTACCTTAATTAAGATCTATTTGGAGACCAAGGCTGGCCATAACATTGTCGAAAACAGTTGAACACATTCGGTTATTTTTACTCTTTCTCGTCGCTTCCGATTTCGTCAGGAAAGTTAATTGGTGTATCTGAAATGATTGATGTATGAGGACCAATAGAATGGGCAGACGGGAAGCACGTGACACCAACGTCATCTAATGTAACTGATTCTTCTGGACAATCTTCATCAACATTGTCCGTTTGAAAGGATTCTTGACTTGCTATGGAGCTCGTGTCATCAATATCACTAGACCCAGATGATTCGTCATCCGCTATATCCATGCGACCGCTTCCACTTTGCGCACTGTCGTCTGCTGAGCAAAATGGTGACAGAATCGAGGGTTCAGCATCAACAACCTTACAAAGCGTCTCATTAGAACATATACTTCGAAGACAATTAATCAATAGGTTTGGATTAGAGATAAGATATTCTATCACATCTTGCTGCATTTCATCTTTAGTCTTTGCTAACATGACAATCTTCATTATCTCCAATAAATGTTCCATATTGTCTTGTCTATCAACCATTTTGAGGTTAATTTCTCTGCAAAATAAAAACATTGATCTGTTTTAGTCTAGAATGCAAAATAGATCTGCCAACTTTGTGTATATGACTAAAGCATGTTTAGGGCGTCAAATGACACGAGCTGTCTGGATTTATGTCACCGAGCCTTTTCGAGGTGAATAGTATTTAATAACATGTTTCATGATACTTCAGAACATTTCGAAATACATAAAAACATTTGGATTTCGAAGTTATTTAAGAGCTTCTTTTCTGATTATTTTTGGGTCGATCTGCAACATTTTTTCCAATGGCTTATCATTTTTCTAGCGAAGATTCCCGATCATAACAGTAAAACTGATTTGCTGAAAGTATGCTATCAACCAATGATGTTTTTCTAGAAAGTCGTGATATCAGATCGCTGTAAAAAGCCAAAATCAAAGAAACATAAATAAATAAATAGATAAATAAATAAATAAATAAATAAATAGGTACATAAATAAATAAAATACAATCCAAACCATAAAAGATAAATCCTTCATCTTCAATATTTTCCAATATCAACGTTAACAATGTGTCGTAGAAATTAAACAAAAAGAGTTATACACTGAATAAAGTGGTATTATATGATAGATTTTAACAGTTTGCACTCACCAATTGTAAGTTTTATTCTCTTTATACACTTTTTGTTCCTTTCGAATTTTCAATTTTTCAATTAGACTTACACGCTCCTATATCGATAAAACGCTAAATATTCCTGTTTGCTCGAATTAGAAATAACGAAAGAAAGTCTATTAGACGTACAAACTCCTATAAAGATAGAACGCCGAATGCTTGTTTGGAGATATTAGTAAACAACTTAGGGGCATCAGGTAGGTAATGAGGCAACGACCCTTTGTAGGACATTGGATGAGCTTTCAGAAGTGTTTCATAGACCCGGTAAACGTAGGGTATTAAAGTACTCTGGATTTAGATAAGACAGTTAAATGACCTTAATATGAACTTTCTGTACTGGACAGAATATTTACAGGACAAATTCCTTCCCAAAATAACGATGAATGACCTTTCTGTGCTTGACTTTTCTGAACTTAAAGTATGATCTTTCTGCTACCGTTGTCACTTTTGATATACCGGTATCATTCGATAACGATAAAAAGGAAAGTTTGTTGAGTAGGACCTAAAAAGAAGATCCTGACGACAATCTCAACAGCACTCACGACGGACCCCTAGCAAAGTAGAGGTGGGACCAGTTGTCCGCGGGGAGTAAGCATTTCCTGTTTGGCTAGCCGCACCCGCCGTCGATGTTCACGCACGAAACCGAAAGCAATATTTACAAATCATGCACTGACTGTGGTTATGTCTAGATAGAAAGTGATATGGCGACTTTGTCAGGAAAAGATATTTAAAACACTTACTGTCAAACCCACCGCGGAGAACTTTTTTACGAGTTCCACACGGCAAAGGGCATAAGTGTGACACAAATGCGATAAAGAAAATTCTGACGACATTCTCAACAGCACTCAATAGAGCATCAAATTGAGCATCGACGGACCCCTAGCAAGCCAGAGGTGGGACCAGATGCCTTACATGAGTAAGCATTCCTAAAAACATCATAGATCACATCCCTATAAAAAAAACCTATAGATTCCTGATTTTATAACCACAACTTGATAGTAATGCATTGTCTGAATGTATTATATTTGACAACATATATGAGATCGCTACAGCTAGCAGAGCGCAGACTCTATAACGTACACCCATTTTTTATATCCATTTTTTAGCCCTGCGAGGAATCCAACAGGACCACCGATCACTGTTCCTAATAATGCCCCTGCCACGGGGAATGCCGCGGCTTTGTACTTGGAGGCCTGAAGATAGATGTCTAACATCAGGTTAAAGAAATACATTTCATTTGTAAAGACATAAGGGAGATGCATTGAAAGATGGGAAAATATATGGTATTTTCAAAGTATATAAAAATTCAGTAAAAGGCAAATTATTTTGTGTATGAGAGGCTGTAAAATTACTTTACTTATACATGTATGTATTGATCCTCTTGCAATTCCACTGACTTCATTGCATATCTTACCATAGAGTACAGCTTTGGCAGATATTTAAAAGCATGAATCCAGAGGGTGGGGGTGGGGTAGAGGGAGGGGTCAGAATCCCTCCCCCTTTTAGAATTTGCAAAAAAATGCTGATTTTTCCTTTATATTATTCATTTTCAAAACCTCTATGATGGGCTTAACCCCTCCCTTCCCCCCACTACCCCCAACAATTTTAAAGATCTGTGCCCACAGATGTTGCATTGCTAAATAAAAAAAAAATGTCCTTTACAACCAGAAGTCATTATAGGACCAGTATCCTAAGTACGTATACATGTGTTGTGAAGTGCAGCTTATAAGTGTAAAATAATGGCCAAGTATAACCAGCAATTAATACTTAGCCGGGAAATGAGCTGTGTCTCGGAGCTACGAAATACACGTCCGTATAGTTCCAAGGTAGATGTCACAACTGAATTTGTAATCACCTGGTAGTGACGTATACAGGTAAAATATAAGACCCCTATCCCGCATAATTCTACAACACATGCAACAGATAGATAAACATAACTTTACCTTGCTAAGGTTGGTGACTCCACTACGAACATTCTCATGAGCTTTCTCTATATTATCCTCAATACGATCTATAGATTCTTGTTGACTTTGAACGGCTGACGAGAATTCATGGATCATCGTGTTTAACTCCACTAAGTTCTGCAGAATATAAAACAGGGGAGAACCAGTTTACATTTAAAGATCAGGAGCCTGTTTTACAAACATACTGACAAAAATTTTTAGGAATTTTCAAAATTTTTGATCGCTTAATTCTTCTTGACTTCAAATTTGCATTAGTACAAAATAGCAGATACCCCATTCGGCTTGAATAATATGCATATTACCGTATATCGGGTAATTTTTGCGTCGGGTAAATTTCACGAAATGATCCTTAAAAGGTGTGTCTTTTTTTTTCGCTGAGTTTAATTTTCGCTAATCTATAAATACCAATCAAAGGACTGAAAGTCCTGCAAGTTGGCAAAAAGTAACATTGAGACGAACATACAGAAGACAAGTATAAAACTGGCACAAATCAAACTCCAAATCTATGCCTCAAATGCTTGAATGAGTGATTCTCAGAATTCAAGAGTTGTCTCAAATCTAAAAAAAAGTAAAAGTCTGGAAATATATAAATATATAAAATGATAGAACTTTTTAACCAAATAACTGATTTTGAGGTCAGAGTTCAAGGTCAATATGATCATGTCAAATTTGTTGCAATTGTTATGGGTGTATGTATGAAGTATAAAGTCCTATCACTTTTACTTTAGGAGATATTTGCTTTTGAAACTTCTTGACCAACTTAAAACCAACATCTTAGGTTTATTAAGTATCAAACTGAAAAACCTTTTTTCCTAGTCGGTAAATAGCTCATCAGAGCTAATGTTGATTGTTATAAATTATGTCCGACTTTAAATAAATATTATTGATTGATTAATTTATTTATTTACATGTCTTTAGTCTTCTACACATCCACAATTTTTTTTTTTAAATCTAAGGTCTTTTTTATCCTAAATACAATACGTTTACCTATCTATCTAAATGGGGTGCTCCTTATACAGAGGAGGGAAGTACAAAGAAAAAAGATGCGCCATATTTTAATGTACTGACATCAACGACATGTGATCGCTATTCCTGTAGCATCGTTCCTTGTAGCATTTTTTGCATTCTCATAATGCATTTAACCCATTATTTACAACTTGAACTTAAACGTCTGTCGTCTAATATGTTCTTTTGTCAAATCGTAGTGGTCCTATTTCTTACTGCGCCAGTAACATTGTGTGTTGTTTGGTCCGTGCAGGGTTATCAAGTGCAAAGTTGAAAGCCATAGCAATGAGAGTTGGCTTTGCCAACTCAAAAATTAAAATTTGTACAAAGATTTATTTAATGTGAAATGAAATACAATAATATGACTGCGAACGTTTTTTCTGCTGGATTTACGTATTCACGTATACGTGCACAATAATATGAATGTACATCGTACAGTTCACTCGTTTAAAGCATCAACGATGCCGGCTTCTTTGAAGCCGTTGCTTACAATTTTCCCATGCAAGCCGTCATATAGTTTTGTGATCCGAAAAAGGCTTTTAACCCCAAAAAAATTGTTTAGATTAGCAATACACGGGTTACCAAAACGCTAAATGTCATAATTACAGAACGACAACAGGTGGTTTAAAGTAAAAGCCGACATGCATTATATCGGTGATTGTTTGATTTACCATGTTTACACTGGGTAATTAAATCAATTAATACTACCTGTTATCTGTAAACATTAATTATAATAATCATAATTGACTTAATCAGACGAGTACTCACTGATACCCTGGGACAGTTACATATAACTGCAAACATCTAAGCGTTAGTCTGTGTCTTTTTTTCGCTACGTCAATTTTTCGCAATTTGATGATGCTCGCGAACTTAGCGAAAATTAGACACACAAAAATTTCCCGATATACGGTATTGAATGTTATAACGTCAAAAGGATCTGAAAATCTCATTGACGTTACAAAAGGCAACCAGAATTGTGGTTCATAAATCATTTTCCTTACGGGCACTTCATAGGAGATTCTTCTGTAATGGAAATGTATAATAAATGTACCTGGTGAAGATTTTCCCATGATTCAATGGTCTCAGAATTGTCGTGTTCCGATTCTATCTGTAACTGATGTAAGGAAATGTTCATATGATCACTGGACGATCTGTGCATTGAGAAACTGCCAAGAGGGTCGTCTCCTTCAGGGGTGGATCCAGACGGGGATTCAGGGGTGGACTCTGTAGAATTAATAAATGAAAACTTTTGGATTACGAAGATCTGTGGTATTTCAAAATCATTCTGAATCATGTAATATCAGCGACAGTTTTCCCTCTCACTTTTGGGGGAAGGGGGTCAGGGCCGATATGTGGGGAAAAATATGTGTGCGAATGTCTCAAAAGGGGAATTTAAAAAAAAAATTAAAATTCTTGCAAAAACTGTATTAGATAGCATCAATATTATTGAATTGGCTTTAAATACAAACAGGCGCATTAAAGGAACCATATTCTACTATTGGGGTTCTGATTTTGTTTAATTTTACACATTATTTTAATACACTTTTTTGCCATAGAAAAAAATCTTTGATACGGGGGGAAATTTCTGTGCTAAGGAGGGGAAAAATATATACTGTAAATGACTTTATATTTGCGTGACCTTATTTTCGCGACAACTCAATGACAGATTAATTCGCGAGACTTAAATTTCGCGAGTTCGTCATCCAAACTTTTCTTATATGTTTTCTTTTTCTGTATAAGTATATTTCATTTCCTTATCACCCTCTATTGCTGAAATGCTTACTTCAAATAAGCAGATATTAGACGTTTCGTATCGTCATATCTTTGCGTACTAGTTAATCTTATAAACACGTCATTTGTTTACTTTTTCGTCTCTTATTGAAATTCATTGAAAACGGGATGATTAAAAATATAAAGAAATGCGCCATGTTTACTTCCTCTAAAGTTCTTAAGTATATTATCTGTCTGGGTAATTAAGGCTAATTGATGAATTGCTATGTTTGTAATTCAAACATCCCTAACATCGACGCGTATGATTGTCCATTGTCTAATTAGGGTAATTAATTCTAATGGAAAGGGAAAACAAGACGCTTTTAAATTTTATCAACTTTGATCTACTTTTTATATTTCGGACGGACTTTTTATTAGCGAGGACTTTATTTTTGCGTTTGACCAAGCACGCGAAATTACGCGAAAATAAAGTCCTTGCGAATAAAAAGTCGTTTACAGTACTCGAAAATCGCCCATTTTTTTTTTGGAAAGAAAAACACTGAAAATGATCATTGTTGATTTCTAGGCTATATAAACACTATAAAAGCATGTACAAACCATCACCCATGATAACTAAATCCATCCTTACCCTCTGACTGAACTGAACAAAGGAACTCCTGTATTGCAAGAATGGCATCATACTTCATTCCTGACGTTTTCTTGTCAAATTCCTCGACATCTTCGTCTACGATCCTTTTACGAGTGTTTTCGATCTCTTTGATGTTTGCCTTTATTTGTTGGACGGTTCTCGTAGCGTTGATGTTTTCTTTCTGAAAGCCACTCCAATCATTTAGCCGTGAAAACTGCAAATATAGGAAGATGAGCAGAATGTCTTGTAAATAATTGTACATAAAGGATATACAACAAACACTGCATGATGTCCTTAGATATAGCGTTACAGTGAAAAACATAAACTAAGCTATAAATAGACACATAGACATGCAGATGCTCACAGGACAGAGTTTTCTCCCACTGTTGACTGGGATAAAAATGGAAATGTTGGGAAAAGATATATCCTTGTCCCCATACCCCTATGGAGTAAGATAACATTTTAACGTGTCTTTTGACGTCCTGTAGCATCATGGTCATATTGTGAAGTCATACATGATGATTGCCTCTTTAGCTGATCAAAGTATGGAAAAGAAACTCATTTTTAGCTATAATCATATTAGACAGTGGGAGAAAAATGATAAACCACCAGAATCTATCCCCAGATGTAATGATAAACCACCAGACCCTTGTGTTCAGGATTTGCTTTTGTCCACCAATCGGTAAGCCTCATCGTGGTATTAGCAAACCCTGGACACTTGGGTTGGATTTCCTTGTCCCTGATCATATCTGGGGATAGATTCTGTTAATCCGTATATGTCACACTTGCATAGCATATGCAACATAAAAAGTAGATCGAGAACAGACCAAAATTTTATTCTTGAGTTGGTATTAATACCAACTCAAGAATAAAATTTTAGCCTGTTCTCGGTCTACATAAAAAGTAACTGTCTCTTCAAGAATCTTTGTTTCCGCTTAAAGGGCATAAAAAATCACTCATTATTATTTTAAAGAAGTACAGCTCTATTAGACTACCTTTCTGTGGAATGCTGAATACTGTCAGGTATACAATATTGAGGACATAATCATGATAATATAGGGAAAAAAATAACATTAAGTGAATAATCATATACCTTCTCGAAATTACTCCTGTGTTTTCTAAGTCGATCGATGTCTATTTCAATGATTTTCAGGAATTTTTGTATAGTTGGATGTCTCTATGTGTAAGAATTATACTGTATCTTAGGGAGGATGTCTGTGTGTGTTACAATTGTACTGTATCTTGATTGAGGATGTATGTGTAGGAATTGAACTGTATCTTAGGGAGGATGTCTGTATGTGTAGGAATTATACTGTATCTTAGGGAGAATGTCTGTATGTGTAGGAAATGTACTGTATCTTGATGGAGGATGTCTGTATGTGTAGGATTTGTACTGTATCTTAGGGAGGATGTCTGTATGTGTTAGAAATGTACTGTATCTTGATGGAGGATGTCTGTATGTGTTACAATTGTACTGTATCTTGATTGAGGATGTATGTGTAGGAATTGTACTGTATCTTGATGGAGGATGTCTGTATGTGTAGGAATTGTACTGTATCTTAGGGAGGATATCTGTATGTGTAGGAATTATACTGTATCTTAGGGAGGATATCTGTATGTGTTAGAATTGTACTGTAGTTTGATGGAGGATGTCTGTATGTGTAGGAATTGTACTGTAGTTTGATGGAGGATGTCTGTATGTGTAGGAATTGTACTGTATCTTAGGGAGGATGTCTGTATGTGTTACAATTGTACTGTATCTTGATTGAGGATGTATGTGTAGGAATTGTACTGTATCTTAGGGAGGATATCTGTATGTGTAGGAATTGTACTGTATCTTAGGGAGGATATCTGTATGTGTTAGAATTGTACTGTAGTTTGATGGAGGATGTCTGTATGTGTAGGAATTGTACTGTATCTTAGGGAGGATGTCTGTATGTGTTAGAATTGTACTGTATCTTAGGGAGGATGTCTGTATGTGTTACAATTGTACTGTATCTTGATTGAGGATGTATGTGTAGGAATTGTACTGTATCTTGATGGAGGATGTATGTATGTGTAGGAATTGAACTGTATCTTAGGGAGGATATCTGTATGTGTTAGAATTGTACTGTAGTTTGATGGAGGATGTCTGTATGTGTAGGAATTGTACTGTATCTTAGGGAGGATATCTGTATGTGTTAGAATTGTACTGTAGTTTGATGGAGGATGTCTGTATGTGTAGGAATTGTACTGTATCTTAGGGAGGATATCTGTATGTGTTAGAATTGTACTGTAGTTTGATGGAGGATGTCTGTATGTGTAGGAATTGTACTGTATCTTAGGGAGGATATCTCTATGTGTTAGAATTGTACTGTATCTTAGGGAGGATGTCTGTATGTGTTAGAATTGTACTGTAGTTTGATGGAGGATGTCTGTATGTGTAGGAAATGTACTGTATCTTGATGGAGGATGTATGTATGTGTAGGAATTGTACTGTATCTTAGGAAGGATGTCTGTATGTGTAGGAAATGTACTCTATCTTAGGGTGGATGTCTGTATGTGTAGGAATTGTACTGTATCTTGATGGATGTCTGTATGTGTAGGAATTGTACTGTATCTTAGGGAGAATGTCTATATGTGTAGGAATTGTACTGTACTTTAGGGAGGATGTCTATATGTGTAGGAAATGTACTGTGGAGGATGTCTGTATGTGTAGGAATTGTACTGTATCTTGATGGAGGATGTCTGTATGTGTAGGAATTGTACTGTATCTTAGGGAGGATGTCTGTATGTGTAGGAATTGTATTGTATCTTTGGGAGGATGTCTGTATGTGTAGGAAATGTACTGTATCTTAGGGAGGATGTCTGTATGTGTAGGAATTGTACTGTATCTTAGGGAAGATGTCTGTATGTGTAAGAATTATACTGTATCTTAGGGAGGATGTCTGTATGTGTAGGAATTGTACTGTATCTTAGGGAAGATGTCTGTATGTGTAAGAATTATACTGTATCTTAGGGAGGATGTCTGTGTGTGTTACAATTATACTGTATCTTGATTGAGGATGTATGTGTAGGAATTGAACTGTATCTTAGGGAGGATGTCTGTATGTGTAGGAATTGAACTGTATCTTAGGGAGGATGTCTGTATGTGTAGGAATTGTACTGTATCTTAGGGAGAATGTCTGTATCTGTAGGAAATGTACTGTATCTTGATGGAGGATGTCTGTATGTGTAGGATTTGTACTGTATCTTAGGGTGGATGTCTGTATGTGTAGGAATTGTACTGTATCTTAGGGAGGATGTCTGTATGTGTTAGAATTGTACTGTATCTTAGGGAGGATGTCTATATGTGTAGGAATTGTTATGTATCTTAGGGATGATGACTGTATGCGTAGGAATAGTACTGTATCTTTGGGAGGTTGTCTGTATGTGTAGGAATTGTACTGCATCTTTGGGAGGATGTCTGTATGTTTAGAAATTGCACTGTATCTTCGGGAGGATGACTGTATGTATAGGAAATGTACTGGATCTTGATGGATGATATCTGTATGTGTTAGAATTGTACTGAGAAAGGATGTCTGTATGTGTAGGAATTGTACTCTATCATTATGGAATATTTCTGTATGTGTAGCTTTGTACTGTATCTTAGGGAGGATGTCTGTATGTGTAGGAATTGTACTGTATCTTAGGGTGGATGTCTGTATGTGTAGGAATTGTACTGTATCTTAAGGTGGATGTCTGTATGTGTAGAAATTGTACTGTATCTTAGGGAGGATGTCTGTATGTGTAGGAATTGTACTGTATCTTAGGGAGGATGTCTGTATGTGTAGGAATTGTATTGTATCTTTGGGAGGATGTCTGTATGTGTAGGAAATGTACTGTATCTTAGGGAGGATGTCTGTATGTGTAGGAAATGTACTGTATCTTGATGGAGGATGTCTGTATGTGTAGAAATTGTACTTGTATCTCAGGAAGGATGTCTGCATGTGTAGGAATTGTACTGTATCTTGATGGAGGAGGATGTCTGTATGTTTAGAAATTGCACTGTATCTTCGGGAGGATGACTCTATGTATAGGAAATGTACTGGATCTTGATGGATGATATCTGTATGTGTTAGAATTGTACTGAGAAAGGATGTCTGTATGTGTAGGAATTGTACTCTATCTTGATGGAGGATGTCTGTATGTGTAGCTTTGTACTGTATCTTAGGGAGGATGTCTGTATGTGTAGAAATTGTACTTGTATCTCAGGAAGGATATCTGTATGTGTAGGAATTGTACTGTATCTTAGGGAGGATGTCTGTATGTGTAGGAATTGTACTGTATCTTGATGGAGGATGTCTGTATGTGTAGGAAATGTACTCTATCTTGATGGAGGATGTCTGTATGTGTAGGAATTGTACTCTATCTTGATGGAGGATGTCTGTATGTGTAGAAATTGTACTTGTATCTCAGGAAGGATGTCTGCATGTGTAGGAATTGTTCTGTATCTTGATCGAGGAGGATGTCTGACAGTGTATGTGTTAGAATTGTACTGTATCTTAGGGTGGATGTCTGTATGTGTAGGAATTGTACTGTATCTTAGGGTGGATGTCTGTATATGTGTGGGAATTGTACTGTATCTAAGGTAGGAAGTCTGTATGTGTAGGAATTGTACTGAATATTAGGGAGGATGACTGTATGTGTAGGGATTGTACTGATGAGTAATACGATGATATAGGAATAAAATGATATGATAATATAGGAAGTCTTTATACATGTTCATATATGTAGGAGATGTGTGATATGATAGTGTAGGATGTCTGAATGTGTAGGAGATGTATGATATGATAGGGTAGATGTCAGTTTATGTAGGAAATGTGAGATATGATAGTGTGGATGTATGTATGTGTAGGAGATGTGTGATATGATAGTGTAGATGTCTGTATATGTAGGAGATGTATGATATGATAGTGTAGATGTATGTATATGTAGGAGATGTATGATATGATAGTGTAGATGTCTGTATACGTAGGAGATGAATGATATGATAGTGTAGATGTATGTATGTGTAGGAGATGTGTGATATGATAGTGTAGATGTCTGTATGTGTAGGAGATGTGTGATATGATAGTGTAGATGTATGTATGTGTAGGATATGTGTGATATGATAGTGTAGATGTCTGTATGTGTAGGAGATGTATGATATGATAGTGTAGATGTCTGTATGTGTAGGAGATGTATGATATGATAGTATAGATGTTTGTATATGTAGGAGATGTATGATATGATAATGTAGATGAATGTATATGTAGAAGATGTATGATATGATAGTGTAGATGTATGTATATGTAGCAGATGTATGATATGATAGTGTAGATGTCTGTATGATAGTGTAGATGTATGTATATGTAGGAAATGTGTGATATGATAGTGTAGATGTCTGTATGTGTAGGAGATGTATGATATAACAGTGTAGATGTCTGTATATGATAGTGTAGATGTATGATATGATAGTGTAGATGTCTGTATATGATAGTGTAGATGTATGATATGATATTGTAGATGTCTGTATATGATATTGTTGATGTATGATATGATAGTGTAGATGTCTGTATATGTAGGAAATATGTGATATGATAGTGTAGATGTATGATGTGATAGTGTAGATGTCTGTATGTGTAGGAGATGAGTGATTTGATAGTGTAGATGTCTGTATACGTAGGAGATGTATGATATGATGGTGTAGATGTATGTATGTGTAGGAGATGTATGATTTGATAGTGTAGATGTATGTATACAAAGGAGATGTATGATATGATAGTGTAGATGTCTGTATGTGTAGGAGATGTGTGATATGATAGTGCAGATGTCTGTATGTGTAGGAGATGTGTGGTATGATAGTGTAGATGTCTGTATGTGTAGGAGATGTATGATATGGTAGTGTAGATGTCTGTATGTGTAGGAGATGTGTGATAAGATAGTGCAGATGTATGTATGTGTAGGAGATGTAGGATATGATAGTGTAGATGTCTGTATGTGTAGGAGATGAGTGATAGGAAAGTGTAGGATGTCCACATGTCTTGGAATTGAATAATATGATAGTGTATGATGTATGTTCATCTAGGAATTTCATGTTATATCAAAGCAGAATGCCTGTACATATGGGAATAATATTTATAAGTCATGATTTAGTTCTTTAAAACCATCTTCTCTTAGATCGTTCATCATTACAAAGACTTTGCAACTTTTCGCAGCTAACGCGAAATGCATGCATGTGCTGCGAATATTATGACGTCTAAGACTAACATAAACATTTGCAATGAACGCCAGAAAAGGAAGGATGGATTTTACTTAGAATTGTTATAGATAGATCGTCGTTTTTTACAATTGATAAAGGCTAAGGGGCCGAAAATTTGTGTTTGAGTGTTTGTGTTTTTATTTGTTATCTTCCCTTCCCTCTGGAAGAAATATTTCAATCTACTTAAATAAGTACAAAATCATACAATAATTCCAAAGGTAAATTTAACTCCACAGTAAACAACATGTGATACCTTTTTTTCGCTGATTTCAAAGGTGATATGGTTGTCTTGACAACAGTATCCTCTGACCTTGACCCTTCACTTGGAATCAGCACTGGCAATCCTGCTTCTGCTCTTTGTGCTTCCCCAAGGTCACGCTCCAAACAGAAGATCTGTAACCATAGCAACAAAAGAAAATTATCATCCGTCTTCTAAAATACTATTTAGTAAATATTATTAAATACTTAGATAATACTTATTTAATGTGCTTTGGAATATATTTTTCTGATGTAAAGACAAGAGAAATTTCAAAAACCATCCTAACAAAACTTTTCTGTGCTGTTGAGCTTATCGTCAGGATCTTTTTTAACTCATAGCAATGACATGTACTATACATGTAGCTACAATACTTTTGCATGAAGAGCCAGATAGGCTGTTCATTAATAATCTTATTCAGACTTAGTGAAAATTTTGACAACTTACAAAAGATCTCAGCATTTACACTAAGATTATAAGGTCAAGTTATATTGTGACTATTGTACGACTATTTGAATAATTAAAACTACAAATGAGTAAAGGTGAAGGTCCACTTGTCTCTAAACTTGGCCCTGTATTTTTCGTCAAAAATGATTTTATGAAAGTTACGATTTTCTTTTCTATCTGTAATATTCTATTAGAATATGTGCGAATATATCAGGTTCATATTTCAAGTCACGTGCATTTAAGAAATGACTGTCTTACTTTGGGTGTTCATGGTAGTATAATTCTGGTTGGACACGTGCAAATTTTCGCACGTGACCAACCAGAATTATACTACCATGAACACCCAAAGTAAGACAGTCATTACTTATATTTCCATTTGCACTAAATATCAGACACCCCGTTTAGGATTAATAATGAGCCTATTGCATGTTATAACGTCAAAGTATCTGAACGTTGGTAAATTCTCCGTACTTTCAAAACTAAAGCGTGACGTCATAGTAGGCAACCAGAATTATAGTTTATAAATCCGCTTGCCTAACGGGCGCTTAACATGGGGATTCCTCTGCAATGGAAATATAAGATATTACGTCATGTTGAAAGGTCATTCACTCCGGATGACGGAAAATGATGGAAAACCACCATATGTAAATCATAAATCTTTTGAATAAACTGTTAAAGAAAAAGTAAAAGACCTTAACATGTTTGATCCTAAATATGTGGCCTTGACCTTTACAGCGACCTTGACACTCATTTAAGGATTGTTTTTCAGCTTTTGCGCTTTATAGGTGTCTATTGGCAGTAGGGAATGGAAACAAAATATGTAAAGCTGTCAGTGCAGACACATTACCAATCACAAATTCTTGATAGTTTCTGGCATATAATCGAGGTGGAGTTGTAAAACATCTTAGTTATACTGCTGAAAATTCTAAAATTTCGTTGTTATGCTTTGAAACCGAAAGTAGACCTAGAACATTCCGAATCCGACAAAAACATAGGGCTAACGATATAAAATTAAAATAAAGCTAATCTTTAATTATCAGTTTATGAAATAACACAGAGCTGTTGAAGGGCGAGGATATACATATACATGTATTGATATTGTTTGGTGGTTAAAGATGCATAATCACTACCATGTCAATATTATATTTTTTATGTTTTTGAAAAAATTAAAATTTTAAACCATAAGGGAGCAACCATTTGTTTTTTAGGGGTGGGGGGGCAGGAAGACTTTGAAAAAAAAATCCGGATCGGAATTTTAGAGAAGAAAATTTCCGGCCCGAAGGGCCTGTCAAAAAAAATTCCGGATCATGAAATTGCCCCTCCACCTCTCTTTTTAGTGTGTCATAAACTAAGTACAAATAAAAATGGAACAAACTTTATGCTGGACTTAATTAATCAAATTCAAACGTTAGATCTATAAGCACCATATAGCCTGTCTCCGTTGAGTATCATTTTAGTGAATAGATTATCTTTGGGTATCATATTGAATTCAATAAGTTAAAATGAAGTGATCGATCTGCTGGCAAGAGATGAACTCATTCTGTGTTTGATCTTTAATATCAAGCTGAATTATTGAAAATTTAGAGTAAATTTCAACATTGGAAAATTACAACAACAAAAATAATAATAATCCAGCCTGAAAGCCCGGCGAAAAAAAAAATCCTGCTCTTAAACTGGTCGAAATAAAATTTTCGGCTGGCAAAATCTCCCCCCCCCCCTTAAAATCAAGTGTTTACTCCCTAATGAGATATTGCCGGGTTGAAGCTTTTTAAAGTAGGTCAAACTCCAAGGTCAAGGTCACTGAGTCAAAATCAAGGCCTAAATTGAGGAATCTACGTCACATGTGAAATATCTGCCGTGTGAGTGGATTTGAATTTGAATTTATCTAATAATATCTACAATTTTAAACGTTTCAGTGAGTTCAAGAAGTTATGTAAAATATTCATGTCTCATGTCAGCTTATTGGAAATACTGACATGAAAGAACATGGAACACCTAAATAAAACTAGACATATTTAATAAAATATGTATGTAATGTTTGCAATATTGAGGTTTTTTTTTCCTATTTCCTGTATCATTTTGAAGAAGGGGGTAGGGTAGCAAAATGTATTGAAACTTTTTCCCAATCCACAATTAACACCCCCTAACATTTTCTTTTATAAAAACCTGCATTTTTTAGGTTTCATGAGTTTTATTTTTTCCATGTCTTATTGCTAAAGGCAAAGTGCTTGTGGAATATAAAGTTAAGAAAAATAGTTTGATTTCTTTGATTTCGAGATCTCAGGGAAGGCATTCTTTAGTAGCAACAACCTGTACAATATTACCCCCGACTTGTGCATACTAGGCCGCGGTTCATAAAGATCTTTCCTGACTGGACTGCGACCTATGCAGACTGGACTCCAACCTTTGCAGACTTTACTCCGACCTATTCCGACTTAACGTCCACCTTAAGCTCTAAGGTTTCCTTTCAATCTCACTGAACTATCGTAGCTTGTTTCAAGTCAATTTAGCGGGAACTGGCACAGATTATTGGCTTCTTCATGACGCCACGTCAATGTTGACTTTCTTATACTCGAGCGCGTCCAGTTTCAGTACTATGACGTCATTTTATATGACGTCATTTGGACTCAGTGGCCTCAGTGGCCTCACTTTTTTACTGGCGGTGCCTACAGTAATACTAGATTATACAAACTGAGGCCAAATTGAGTCATCGCTCACAGCTTACCTGCGGTATTTTTGCCAAAACGGAGACACTGGACATAATGTTTGGAGTTTTGAAGGGGGATATGAGTTTGCGTAATCTATGACTTCCTACTATCAATCAGTAGACGTGTCACGCTACAGCTTAGGGATATATTTCGCTATCGCGTCGATGCTGACACGACGCCATTTTTATGAGGGGGAGGAAGGAGGGCGGGAGGAGAGAGAGGGGGAGGGAGGGAGGAGGGAGAGAAGGGGAAAAGGGAAGGGTGAAAAGGAGGGGGAAGGAGAAGGGGCGGGAGGGGGGAGGTAAGGGGGCTGGAAGGGGGAGAGAGGTACCCCCTGTAGATGTATTTCGCTATCGCGTCGATGCTGACACGACGCCATTTTTATAAAGGGGGGGAAAGAGGGCGGGAGGAGAGAGAGGGGGAGGGAGGAGGATGAGAAGGGGAAAAGGGAAGGGAGGGGGAGAAAGGGGGAGGTAAGGGAAGGGTGAAAAGGAGGGGGAAGGAGAAGGGGCGGGAGGGGGGAGGTAAGGGGGCTGGAAGGGGAGAGAGGTACCCCCTGTCCGCCCCCCCGCCAGAGTTCGATCCTCGTCTACTGACATACGTATATACATAGATCCTTGTTCTTTGTTAATTATTCTGTTTTTGGTTACATTCATACATTGTAAATTGGGTGTGTGAGTGTGTTTTTTTATCAATTTTCCTTAAAAGGAACCAAAAAATAATTATAGCATAAGAAAGAAGAAAGCTTCTTGCAATTGATGTTATATAATTAGAAAATTATTTTTCAGGGCAGAGCAAGATGCTTTAATTGATGTTTGGTGTTTTCTGGGATTTATACGTATTAAAAAAGAAAATAAAATCATATAGGTTCCGCACATGTAGCTGCATTATACATGTAAAAAGAGATTTTTTTTTTCAAAATGAAGTAAAATAGCCCAATGGACTAAAGTCAAAGTCACACTGTGCCTACTTGACTGAGCCTCCCCGAATCGCTACGACTTGACATTTTGCAAAAGTCGGGTGGTTGACATGGAATTGTTTTTGATTTTTTATCCCGACTACTCTGTCCCGACATAGCGCCATCAAATGACCCGTCTTATTCCGTCTTAGCAATATCCTATCCCGATTATCCCCGACTTGTGCAGACTAAGCCGCGATTTATAACGATCTATATCCTGATTGGACTCCGACCTACGTCGACTTAACTCCGATCTATGCCAACTTTCCTCCTTCCTATTCCTCCTTAACGACGTTAACGTTGACACAAGCTTTGAGCTTTCCTTTCAATCCCAATGAAGTGCGGTACCTTGTTTCAAATTAATTTAGCGGGAAACGGCACAGATTCTTCTCTTTCTCATGACGTCACGTCAATGTTAACTTTCCTATCCTCGAGCGCGTTGAGATTCAGGACTCTGACGTCATTTTATATGACGTCATTTGGACTCAGTGGCCTCACGGCCTCACTTCTTACTAGCGGCGCCTACAGTAAACACTGGGTATAACAGGCCAAAATGAGTTCCAGATTGCAGCTTACCTGTGATATCTGCCAAAAATCTATGCGAGGCGACAACCTGCAGAGACATCGCAAAACTTGTCAAACAAGAAGACTGTCCAGTCAACGGTCAAGCAGTCCGGAGCAGGGGTCGGAGGATGACATACAGAGGCGATTAGACCAGTTAGCGAGGGGGAGAGCCCTTGTAAGGGCTACAAGCCAAGCTTCTAACCACACTCACCCTCCTACTGGTCAACAGAAGAAGGCAAAGAAAAAAGACGGCAAAGGAAAGAACTTCATGCTGACTTTCCAATCCACTTGCAAGTACGAACTCCAACGGTACTTCCAGAATAAGGGTGGAGAGACGTGGATGAGAGCGTTAGCTGCCGGTAATGAGTGGGGAAGCGGATTCAACGAGCTAGGCCATACCCATGCCGTAATCCAGACCAAAACAGAGATGACGTTCAAGGAATTTAGGCTGAAATGGAAGGGTCCAAATATAGGGGACATCCAGAGATGCCAAAATGTGAAGGATTCTGTGCGTTACGTCACCAAAGAGGATCCACGGAGCTTATGTTTCCATTTTGATAAAGACTGGACAAGCCTGCTAGTGAAGGCCTACATTTATGCACAGAAGAGCTCCAAATTGGTTTCAACATCCTATCCGTACTGCTCCCTGCCGCCTTTCCAGCAAAGGCAATTCCGTGATATGTGGACTCAGTTCCGGGCAGAGGAGCAGGACGCTAGGCAATGTTGGGCCAATGAGGAGCTCGAACTGCGACCATGGCAACGGCAGGTCAGACGTCAGATACTGCAACAAGACGATAGGACGGTACTGTGGATACATGACGAGGTGGGAGGCCATGGCAAGAGCACACTTGCAAAGTATATGATGGGCGAAGGAGCAATGTACGCCACCAACAGCTCGACAGTGAATTTCGCCTATGCCTACAAGGAGGAGAAGGTGGTTATATTTGACTTTGTGCGTGACGACAGAGACCATATTAACTACGGGATTCTAGAATGCCTCAAGAATGGTATGATGTTCTCTGCCAAATATGAAAGTAGGGTAAAGAGGTTCACACCAGCCAAGGTTGCAGTTTTTGCCAATTTCGCCCCTGACTACGAGAAGTTGTCAGCAGACAGATGGTTAGTCTACAACCTAGAAGACGGCAAACTCCTATGAGTTAGAGCTGTATAGCCAACATATTTATCCCCCTCTTTAGGGGGTACAAATCTCTAGAAAAGTGGCTATGAGTTTCATTAGCTTACTTCAAATAAACACCAACCACATGACAGCTACACCCATCCCCACCTTAGTTAATTTACGATTTCAGACAAAAAAGAATCAATAATATTTATAATACAAATGTAACACCGACATAAGTTACATAAAATGTGATACGTTCTAGAATTTGTTTTGTCTAATGGATTCACAAACATCACAAAAAAAGTAGGCAGAGATTTTCTTGAAGTTAGTGGCGACCAATTGCCGGGTAACGGATCATAATGGGTCTTTTTTTTGGGGGGGGGGGGCACCCGATGTCATTCTGTATATTTCAGCCTACATGTCAAACCAAGTTTAAGAAATACAGCTAGAATTGAAAAAAGAGATTCCACCATTGAAATTTGTGTAGATATGGGCAGCAACCACGAGCGACTGAGAGCTTCGATGTATTTAGAAAAAGGTCCATGTACAAGCAGAAATGAAGCCTTCAGCAAAATAATACCAGAAAATAGATAAAAGCAAAAAACATAATGTCGAAAAATAAAAGAGAGAGAGAGAGATACAGACAGAGAGAGAGACCAAAAAAAGAAAAGATAAAAGAAAGAAATATATATCATGTTTACATAGTGATTACTTATAAATATGATAAAGCCCCTCCCTTCTCTGTATCTTCTTTAGATTCAAGAATATTATACATAAAATTATATATATTATACAATAATGTAATAATAATATTTACTGAGGATGGAGTGTAAATAACCTGAGGTTTACTATTAGTTATTACTGTTTTATTTTGTGAATGACCAAAATCTTAACCTACTTGCCAAAAGGGGCGCATGTGGGACTTTCTCTTACTGGTTAGTCCGTACCCGAAATATCTTATTTTAAAAAAATTAATGTAAAAAAGGGGAGTTTAGAAAATAAATACATGAAGGCAATCTAAAATATTATTGAGAAAATTGCCGTTTCCAAGACTCCTCTTACAGGCTCACTGATTATTACAGCAATGATGGATTTACTGACGGTCAGAGATTAAGACGGCGTGCACGTGACGCGATTTACGCAATCCGATTGGTTGGAACCAGTGGCGTATCTAGGATTCCAGAAAAGAAAGGGGGGGGTAAAACCCCAGCTTAAAAAAACTGACAAGCACTAAAAATACTTTGGGGATGTGGTTGTTGAATTTATTTTGTTTTTCCAATTCCTCACGCTAGAGTCCTGAAAGGCTGAAATGCAAGAGTCCCCAGACCCTTTTACAATTTACCCCCCCCCCCCCAACTCAAAATCTGGATCCGCCATTGGGATGGATTAAAAATGTCATATATTTACTTTGTCTTTCACTTTATTTTGAGGAGAGCTGTATCGCTAGATCATGTACATGTTAGTCCTGAAAAAATCATTATAAATACTGACAAAATAAATATTTATATATTTTCAAATATAAAGTCACAATTGATTATACAACATCTTGTTTCCCCAGTCATTAAAATCATTCATATAAATATTCAATTTTGCATGGTGCAGTTTGCATTCATTAACCCCCCCCCCCCCCCCCTCTTCTCACTTTTCGTAAACCAATATTACATGGTCAACTTTACAATTAAAATGTTTTTTACATGGGACACATGTATAAGAGTACTTTCACTGATGCAGCATGTTTCATTAAGATTCCTTTTTTACCATTAATCATATGAACATCATTATAGCCAAAAACATATGACAAAAATATAGTGTATGAAATAGTGACTGGTTCCCGGCCTTGGTTTTCTCCTTTATCGTTAACACTATTAGAAAAAAAAAACTCATCACGAAAGTAAAAGAGGAAACCAGAACGGGTACCAGTCTACACTAGATTCATTCATGCTATATAGATTCATTTTAAAACGAAAGTAATGGGGACCGTCCTCATCCATTGAATGAGAGGTAGGAGTGACTTTCTTAAAAAAGAAAAAGTGTTAAAAATGAGAAAAAAATGTGTTCCTCTTTGGAATCGAACTCGCTACCTTAGTATCTAGAGTCCGACGTCAATACCACTACACCACCTCATCATGTCTCTTTACCACTTAAAAGTCATACCGTAATTTATAATTATATCGTATGAAGATAAAGATAAAATTACTTGCACTCTCAACATTTACATCGATGTACATGTCGATGAAACAAAATGTTAAGAAAGTAAATTCTTTCATTTATAAAACGACAGATCAGTGGCGGATCTAGGTATTCAGAAAGGGTTTGAGTCCAGTATCAAAGAAGATTTTCTACAGAATACATTACAAGAGAAAAAAAGAATTTTAAGAAAAATGAAAAAGAAAAAAAACTGTGTGGGACCTCACCTAAATTTGTGACTTTAAAACCATAAATTAATGACTACACATTATAGATGTGCACAGATGTCAGTGGACGAGCTACCATGTATATGCTTGCATGCTAAAGCTTATATGCTAAAGCATCCAATTTTTATGAAATTTTCTCAAATTATTCTAAATTCGAGGAATTTCATTTTTATCAAAATCGTTTATGCAGACAAACATTGAATTAAACCATCCGATTATGAATTAACACAGATAAGTCTTTATGTGTATATGTTGCGATTTTACCCGTTATACCAAAGAAAACTCTAGTACTTGCTTGTATCGATATCCGATGAATGTCCTTTGAGGAATGATTTATATGTAGATGCTCATTTCATGCTTAAAAGAGAATTTTTATGCACAATTAGGTTGTAGATACATGGGTTTTAAGGCGTAGAACAATAATCACAGCGCGCATCATATTTTTGGCGTGAAATCCCGATTTACCAATATATTCAGTCATATTCATATTTTTTTCCATGAAAGTGTTTAGGTTTGAAAATATAGAAAAGTATATTAATGCTACTGATAACACAGACCCATAACGAAAACAAATAGCACAATATTTTTTTTTTTTTTTTTGGTTAGCTCCTAGTCTTTTGAAGAAAAAAATTCAATCGTACTTTAAAAAATGATTAGAAAATGCCGTAGAGCGTGTATAACAACAGTGCTGCCCATGCATAAGTGTGAAAATAAAGCCAACGTTAAATTTCCTATAGCTTCGTTGGATGACGTCATTAGGACTCGCAGTCTTTCCCGCGTCATTTTGACGTCACGTCAATGCTAACTTTACTATAGGAATGACGTCACCAGGACTCAGTGGCCTCACGGCCTCACTTTTTACTGGCGGCGCCTACAGTAATACTAGATTATACAAACTGAGGCCAAATTCAGTCATCGCTCACAGCTTACCTGCGGTATTTTTTTGCCACAACGGAGACACTGGACATAATGTTTGGAGTTTTGAAGGGGGATACTAGTTATGCATTATCTATTATTTTCTACTATTAATCAGTAGGAGTAACACGCTACAGCTTCGGGATATACTTCGTTATCGCGTCGATGCTTACACGACGCCATTTTTATGACGTTTTCTTCGTTGTAAATTCTGTGTTGTTCTTATCGGGCAATTATTTTCAAACACGGAAATATCAGTATGGATCAATACGATTTCCCGGATAATTTTATCCCATTCTATTTATTTAAGGAATGTCTCTAAAATTCTTTTTGGTTATGGGAAATAACTTCAAAAAGCCGATGCACAAACAGTATACAAATCAAGGAACAGTGATGCAGCCTAGCGCCCCGATGCAACCTCATGTCACTAACCAGAATCCAGGAAGTCAACAGTTTATTTATTCTGTTAGTCAGCCGGACCAAGTCAGCAATATTTCTCCTGGAACTTTTAACCAAGGCTTTTCTAAATAATTCAATAGAATCTCGTAGTTTTATTTTAGATATGGAATCAATATCAGTATGCGATATATGAACGCTTGCTTAAAGAATTATTATACGAACGGTTATCGCCCTCTTGCTATCGCGCTCTACTGCATTTGACCCTTAAGATAGATTAAATTTAAAAAATCGAGAAAATCGGCATGAAAAGCTTCACGGATTAATGTTCGTTTTACGTATCTTCATATTGGGACCATGCAGGTGAAAATACATTAAAATTTTATAGAACTGTTATCTTTAGAAACATCAGTACGCATGTAACTAGATATCTGAACTGAAAAAATTAAGGAGAAAAAAAACAAAGGAGGGGTTCTCCAACAACACCAGGTAGAAGCATTCATACCAAAATCCCAAAACACCCAAATGTAAAAACACAGTGTAGACAGGCACAGAAAGAGGCGCAAAGGGGACAAGGAACTTCAACGCACGACACAGAGACACCAAACACAAAGGACTTCACATAAACCAAGGTTTTGGTCAACATCAAACTAATTTTACAAATCAGTTTTATATAATGCAATATTGTATTATACGAAGCAAACATCTAAATTCTTATTGTTTTCATACTTTTATTCTCAGAATAAGTTGCATAGTCATCTTCTGATTCTTTCTGAATTAAAATTTACTAATGTCATACTTTCTGGTGTTATTCCATAGCATGTGCAGTGAATGATAAAATGAATTATTTTTCCAGTATTAATAAGTTATTAGAGACATCAGCAGAATTAATTGTCTTTCTCCTTATGGCAGCGTTGTTGATATTCTCAACTTGTTATAACGATTTAAGGCAAAGCATCCCTCAGGTCTCAGATGCTAATATTTCCAAAATTTCTACTTTTATAATATTTTCTTTTTCATATATTCGAAATTGTGCGAGACCTGATATACAACCCAAATAAAATTTGTGGTTTCATTATTATAATGAGAACGTAAGGAGTCTGAACTTTATCATTGGCACCTATGGGATACCAATTCTAGAGGTGATAAAATGTAACTTTAAAATTTTCTTTTCCCAAAACTATGTTAGTTTGATACTCTGAACAATATTCTGAAGAGAACAAATAGGGTATCCAGGCATAAAATTTTCAGAACTCTGACCTGAGGGATACTCTACCTTAATTAAGATCTATTTGGAGACCAAGGCTGGCCATAACATTGTCGAAAACAGTTGAACACATTCGGTTATTTTTACTCTTTCTCGTCGCTTCCGATTTCGTCAGGAAAGTTAATTGGTGTATCTGAAATGATTGATGTATGAGGACCAATAGAATGGGCAGACGGGAAGCACGTGACACCAACGTCATCTAATGTAACTGATTCTTCTGGACAATCTTCATCAACATTGTCCGTTTGAAAGGATTCTTGACTTGCTATGGAGCTCGTGTCATCAATATCACTAGACCCAGATGATTCGTCATCCGCTATATCCATGCGACCGCTTCCACTTTGCGCACTGTCGTCTGCTGAGCAAAATGGTGACAGAATCGAGGGTTCAGCATCAACAACCTTACAAAGCGTCTCATTAGAACATATACTTCGAAGACAATTAATCAATAGGTTTGGATTAGAGATAAGATATTCTATCACATCTTGCTGCATTTCATCTTTAGTCTTTGCTAACATGACAATCTTCATTATCTCCAATAAATGTTCCATATTGTCTTGTCTATCAACCATTTTGAGGTTAATTTCTCTGCAAAATAAAAACATTGATCTGTTTTAGTCTAGAATGCAAAATAGATCTGCCAACTTTGTGTATATGACTAAAGCATGTTTAGGGCGTCAAATGACACGAGCTGTCTGGATTTATGTCACCGAGCCTTTTCGAGGTGAATAGTATTTAATAACATGTTTCATGATACTTCAGAACATTTCGAAATACATAAAAACATTTGGATTTCGAAGTTATTTAAGAGCTTCTTTTCTGATTATTTTTGGGTCGATCTGCAACATTTTTTCCAATGGCTTATCATTTTTCTAGCGAAGATTCCCGATCATAACAGTAAAACTGATTTGCTGAAAGTATGCTATCAACCAATGATGTTTTTCTAGAAAGTCGTGATATCAGATCGCTGTAAAAAGCCAAAATCAAAGAAACATAAATAAATAAATAGATAAATAAATAAATAAATAAATAAATAGGTACATAAATAAATAAAATACAATCCAAACCATAAAAGATAAATCCTTCATCTTCAATATTTTCCAATATCAACGTTAACAATGTGTCGTAGAAATTAAACAAAAAGAGTTATACACTGAATAAAGTGGTATTATATGATAGATTTTAACAGTTTGCACTCACCAATTGTAAGTTTTATTCTCTTTATACACTTTTTGTTCCTTTCGAATTTTCAATTTTTCAATTAGACTTACACGCTCCTATATCGATAAAACGCTAAATATTCCTGTTTGCTCGAATTAGAAATAACGAAAGAAAGTCTATTAGACGTACAAACTCCTATAAAGATAGAACGCCGAATGCTTGTTTGGAGATATTAGTAAACAACTTAGGGGCATCAGGTAGGTAATGAGGCAACGACCCTTTGTAGGACATTGGATGAGCTTTCAGAAGTGTTTCATAGACCCGGTAAACGTAGGGTATTAAAGTACTCTGGATTTAGATAAGACAGTTAAATGACCTTAATATGAACTTTCTGTACTGGACAGAATATTTACAGGACAAATTCCTTCCCAAAATAACGATGAATGACCTTTCTGTGCTTGACTTTTCTGAACTTAAAGTATGATCTTTCTGCTACCGTTGTCACTTTTGATATACCGGTATCATTCGATAACGATAAAAAGGAAAGTTTGTTGAGTAGGACCTAAAAAGAAGATCCTGACGACAATCTCAACAGCACTCACGACGGACCCCTAGCAAAGTAGAGGTGGGACCAGTTGTCCGCGGGGAGTAAGCATTTCCTGTTTGGCTAGCCGCACCCGCCGTCGATGTTCACGCACGAAACCGAAAGCAATATTTACAAATCATGCACTGACTGTGGTTATGTCTAGATAGAAAGTGATATGGCGACTTTGTCAGGAAAAGATATTTAAAACACTTACTGTCAAACCCACCGCGGAGAACTTTTTTACGAGTTCCACACGGCAAAGGGCATAAGTGTGACACAAATGCGATAAAGAAAATTCTGACGACATTCTCAACAGCACTCAATAGAGCATCAAATTGAGCATCGACGGACCCCTAGCAAGCCAGAGGTGGGACCAGATGCCTTACATGAGTAAGCATTCCTAAAAACATCATAGATCACATCCCTATAAAAAAAACCTATAGATTCCTGATTTTATAACCACAACTTGATAGTAATGCATTGTCTGAATGTATTATATTTGACAACATATATGAGATCGCTACAGCTAGCAGAGCGCAGACTCTATAACGTACACCCATTTTTTATATCCATTTTTTAGCCCTGCGAGGAATCCAACAGGACCACCGATCACTGTTCCTAATAATGCCCCTGCCACGGGGAATGCCGCGGCTTTGTACTTGGAGGCCTGAAGATAGATGTCTAACATCAGGTTAAAGAAATACATTTCATTTGTAAAGACATAAGGGAGATGCATTGAAAGATGGGAAAATATATGGTATTTTCAAAGTATATAAAAATTCAGTAAAAGGCAAAATTATTTTGTGTATGAGAGGCTGTAAAATTACTTTACTTATACATGTATGTATTGATCCTCTTGCAATTCCACTGACTTCATTGCATATCTTACCATAGAGTACAGCTTTGGCAGATATTTAAAAGCATGAATCCAGAGGGTGGGGGTGGGGTAGAGGGAGGGGTCAGAATCCCTCCCCCTTTTAGAATTTGCAAAAAAATGCTGATTTTTCCTTTATATTATTCATTTTCAAAACCTCTATGATGGGCTTAACCCCTCCCTTCCCCCCACTACCCCCAACAATTTTAAAGATCTGTGCCCACAGATGTTGCATTGCTAAATAAAAAAAAATGTCCTTTACAACCAGAAGTCATTATAGGACCAGTATCCTAAGTACGTATACATGTGTTGTGAAGTGCAGCTTATAAGTGTAAAATAATGGCCAAGTATAACCAGCAATTAATACTTAGCCGGGAAATGAGCTGTGTCTCGGAGCTACGAAATACACGTCCGTATAGTTCCAAGGTAGATGTCACAACTGAATTTGTAATCACCTGGTAGTGACGTATACAGGTAAAATATAAGACCCCTATCCCGCATAATTCTACAACACATGCAACAGATAGATAAACATAACTTTACCTTGCTAAGGTTGGTGACTCCACTACGAACATTCTCATGAGCTTTCTCTATATTATCCTCAATACGATCTATAGATTCTTGTTGACTTTGAACGGCTGACGAGAATTCATGGATCATCGTGTTTAACTCCACTAAGTTCTGCAGAATATAAAACAGGGGAGAACCAGTTTACATTTAAAGATCAGGAGCCTGTTTTACAAACATACTGACAAAAATTTTTAGGAATTTTCAAAATTTTTGATCGCTTAATTCTTCTTGACTTCAAATTTGCATTAGTACAAAATAGCAGATACCCCATTCGGCTTGAATAATATGCATATTACCGTATATCGGGTAATTTTTGCGTCGGGTAAATTTCACGAAATGATCCTTAAAAGGTGTGTCTTTTTTTTTCGCTGAGTTTAATTTTCGCTAATCTATAAATACCAATCAAAGGACTGAAAGTCCTGCAAGTTGGCAAAAAGTAACATTGAGACGAACATACAGAAGACAAGTATAAAACTGGCACAAATCAAACTCCAAATCTATGCCTCAAATGCTTGAATGAGTGATTCTCAGAATTCAAGAGTTGTCTCAAATCTAAAAAAAAGTAAAAGTCTGGAAATATATAAATATATAAAATGATAGAACTTTTTAACCAAATAACTGATTTTGAGGTCAGAGTTCAAGGTCAATATGATCATGTCAAATTTGTTGCAATTGTTATGGGTGTATGTATGAAGTATAAAGTCCTATCACTTTTACTTTAGGAGATATTTGCTTTTGAAACTTCTTGACCAACTTAAAACCAACATCTTAGGTTTATTAAGTATCAAACTGAAAAACCTTTTTTCCTAGTCGGTAAATAGCTCATCAGAGCTAATGTTGATTGTTATAAATTATGTCCGACTTTAAATAAATATTATTGATTGATTAATTTATTTATTTACATGTCTTTAGTCTTCTACACATCCACAATTTTTTTTTTTAAATCTAAGGTCTTTTTTATCCTAAATACAATACGTTTACCTATCTATCTAAATGGGGTGCTCCTTATACAGAGGAGGGAAGTACAAAGAAAAAAGATGCGCCATATTTTAATGTACTGACATCAACGACATGTGATCGCTATTCCTGTAGCATCGTTCCTTGTAGCATTTTTTGCATTCTCATAATGCATTTAACCCATTATTTACAACTTGAACTTAAACGTCTGTCGTCTAATATGTTCTTTTGTCAAATCGTAGTGGTCCTATTTCTTACTGCGCCAGTAACATTGTGTGTTGTTTGGTCCGTGCAGGGTTATCAAGTGCAAAGTTGAAAGCCATAGCAATGAGAGTTGGCTTTGCCAACTCAAAAATTAAAATTTGTACAAAGATTTATTTAATGTGAAATGAAATACAATAATATGACTGCGAACGTTTTTTCTGCTGGATTTACGTATTCACGTATACGTGCACAATAATATGAATGTACATCGTACAGTTCACTCGTTTAAAGCATCAACGATGCCGGCTTCTTTGAAGCCGTTGCTTACAATTTTCCCATGCAAGCCGTCATATAGTTTTGTGATCCGAAAAAGGCTTTTAACCCCAAAAAAATTGTTTAGATTAGCAATACACGGGTTACCAAAACGCTAAATGTCATAATTACAGAACGACAACAGGTGGTTTAAAGTAAAAGCCGACATGCATTATATCGGTGATTGTTTGATTTACCATGTTTACACTGGGTAATTAAATCAATTAATACTACCTGTTATCTGTAAACATTAATTATAATAATCATAATTGACTTAATCAGACGAGTACTCACTGATACCCTGGGACAGTTACATATAACTGCAAACATCTAAGCGTTAGTCTGTGTCTTTTTTTCGCTACGTCAATTTTTCGCAATTTGATGATGCTCGCGAACTTAGCGAAAATTAGACACACAAAAATTTCCCGATATACGGTATTGAATGTTATAACGTCAAAAGGATCTGAAAATCTCATTGACGTTACAAAAGGCAACCAGAATTGTGGTTCATAAATCATTTTCCTTACGGGCACTTCATAGGAGATTCTTCTGTAATGGAAATGTATAATAAATGTACCTGGTGAAGATTTTCCCATGATTCAATGGTCTCAGAATTGTCGTGTTCCGATTCTATCTGTAACTGATGTAAGGAAATGTTCATATGATCACTGGACGATCTGTGCATTGAGAAACTGCCAAGAGGGTCGTCTCCTTCAGGGGTGGATCCAGACGGGGATTCAGGGGTGGACTCTGTAGAATTAATAAATGAAAACTTTTGGATTACGAAGATCTGTGGTATTTCAAAATCATTCTGAATCATGTAATATCAGCGACAGTTTTCCCTCTCACTTTTGGGGGAAGGGGGTCAGGGCCGATATGTGGGGAAAAATATGTGTGCGAATGTCTCAAAAGGGGAATTTAAAAAAAAAATTAAAATTCTTGCAAAAACTGTATTAGATAGCATCAATATTATTGAATTGGCTTTAAATACAAACAGGCGCATTAAAGGAACCATATTCTACTATTGGGGTTCTGATTTTGTTTAATTTTACACATTATTTTAATACACTTTTTTGCCATAGAAAAAAATCTTTGATACGGGGGGAAATTTCTGTGCTAAGGAGGGGAAAAATATATACTGTAAATGACTTTATATTTGCGTGACCTTATTTTCGCGACAACTCAATGACAGATTAATTCGCGAGACTTAAATTTCGCGAGTTCGTCATCCAAACTTTTCTTATATGTTTTCTTTTTCTGTATAAGTATATTTCATTTCCTTATCACCCTCTATTGCTGAAATGCTTACTTCAAATAAGCAGATATTAGACGTTTCGTATCGTCATATCTTTGCGTACTAGTTAATCTTATAAACACGTCATTTGTTTACTTTTTCGTCTCTTATTGAAATTCATTGAAAACGGGATGATTAAAAATATAAAGAAATGCGCCATGTTTACTTCCTCTAAAGTTCTTAAGTATATTATCTGTCTGGGTAATTAAGGCTAATTGATGAATTGCTATGTTTGTAATTCAAACATCCCTAACATCGACGCGTATGATTGTCCATTGTCTAATTAGGGTAATTAATTCTAATGGAAAGGGAAAACAAGACGCTTTTAAATTTTATCAACTTTGATCTACTTTTTATATTTCGGACGGACTTTTTATTAGCGAGGACTTTATTTTTGCGTTTGACCAAGCACGCGAAATTACGCGAAAATAAAGTCCTTGCGAATAAAAAGTCGTTTACAGTACTCGAAAATCGCCCATTTTTTTTTTGGAAAGAAAAACACTGAAAATGATCATTGTTGATTTCTAGGCTATATAAACACTATAAAAGCATGTACAAACCATCACCCATGATAACTAAATCCATCCTTACCCTCTGACTGAACTGAACAAAGGAACTCCTGTATTGCAAGAATGGCATCATACTTCATTCCTGACGTTTTCTTGTCAAATTCCTCGACATCTTCGTCTACGATCCTTTTACGAGTGTTTTCGATCTCTTTGATGTTTGCCTTTATTTGTTGGACGGTTCTCGTAGCGTTGATGTTTTCTTTCTGAAAGCCACTCCAATCATTTAGCCGTGAAAACTGCAAATATAGGAAGATGAGCAGAATGTCTTGTAAATAATTGTACATAAAGGATATACAACAAACACTGCATGATGTCCTTAGATATAGCGTTACAGTGAAAAACATAAACTAAGCTATAAATAGACACATAGACATGCAGATGCTCACAGGACAGAGTTTTCTCCCACTGTTGACTGGGATAAAAATGGAAATGTTGGGAAAAGATATATCCTTGTCCCCATACCCCTATGGAGTAAGATAACATTTTAACGTGTCTTTTGACGTCCTGTAGCATCATGGTCATATTGTGAAGTCATACATGATGATTGCCTCTTTAGCTGATCAAAGTATGGAAAAGAAACTCATTTTTAGCTATAATCATATTAGACAGTGGGAGAAAAATGATAAACCACCAGAATCTATCCCCAGATGTAATGATAAACCACCAGACCCTTGTGTTCAGGATTTGCTTTTGTCCACCAATCGGTAAGCCTCATCGTGGTATTAGCAAACCCTGGACACTTGGGTTGGATTTCCTTGTCCCTGATCATATCTGGGGATAGATTCTGTTAATCCGTATATGTCACACTTGCATAGCATATGCAACATAAAAAGTAGATCGAGAACAGACCAAAATTTTATTCTTGAGTTGGTATTAATACCAACTCAAGAATAAAATTTTAGCCTGTTCTCGGTCTACATAAAAAGTAACTGTCTCTTCAAGAATCTTTGTTTCCGCTTAAAGGGCATAAAAAATCACTCATTATTATTTTAAAGAAGTACAGCTCTATTAGACTACCTTTCTGTGGAATGCTGAATACTGTCAGGTATACAATATTGAGGACATAATCATGATAATATAGGGAAAAAAATAACATTAAGTGAATAATCATATACCTTCTCGAAATTACTCCTGTGTTTTCTAAGTCGATCGATGTCTATTTCAATGATTTTCAGGAATTTTTGTATAGTTGGATGTCTCTATGTGTAAGAATTATACTGTATCTTAGGGAGGATGTCTGTGTGTGTTACAATTGTACTGTATCTTGATTGAGGATGTATGTGTAGGAATTGAACTGTATCTTAGGGAGGATGTCTGTATGTGTAGGAATTATACTGTATCTTAGGGAGAATGTCTGTATGTGTAGGAAATGTACTGTATCTTGATGGAGGATGTCTGTATGTGTAGGATTTGTACTGTATCTTAGGGAGGATGTCTGTATGTGTTAGAAATGTACTGTATCTTGATGGAGGATGTCTGTATGTGTTACAATTGTACTGTATCTTGATTGAGGATGTATGTGTAGGAATTGTACTGTATCTTGATGGAGGATGTCTGTATGTGTAGGAATTGTACTGTATCTTAGGGAGGATATCTGTATGTGTAGGAATTATACTGTATCTTAGGGAGGATATCTGTATGTGTTAGAATTGTACTGTAGTTGATGGAGGATGTCTGTATGTGTTAGAATTGTACTGTAGTTTGATGGAGGATGTCTGTATGTGTAGGAATTGTACTGTATCTTAGGGAGGATGTCTGTATGTGTTACAATTGTACTGTATCTTGATGAGGATGTATGTGTAGGAATTGTACTGTATCTTAGGGAGGATATCTGTATGTGTAGGAATTGTACTGTATCTTAGGGAGGATATCTGTATGTGTTAGAATGTACTGTAGTTTGATGGAGGATGTCTGTATGTGTAGGAATTGTACTGTATCTTAGGGAGGATGTCTGTATGTGTTAGAATTGTACTGTATCTTAGGGAGGATGTCTGTATGTGTTACAATTGTACTGTATCTTGATTGAGGATGTATGTGTAGGAATTGTACTGTATCTTGATGGAGGATGTATGTATGTGTAGGAATTGAACTGTATCTTAGGGAGGATATCTGTATGTGTTAGAATTGTACTGTAGTTTGATGGAGGATGTCTGTATGTGTAGGAATTGTACTGTATCTTAGGAGGATATCTGTATGTGTTAGAATTGTACTGTAGTTTGATGGAGGATGTCTGTATGTGTAGGAATTGTACTGTATCTTAGGGAGGATATCTGTATGTGTTAGAATTGTACTGTAGTTTGATGGAGGATGTCTGTATGTGTAGGAATTGTACTGTATCTTAGGGAGGATATCTCTATGTGTTAGAATTGTACTGTATCTTAGGGAGGATGTCTGTATGTGTTAGAATTGTACTGTAGTTTGATGGAGGATGTCTGTATGTGTAGGAAATGTACTGTATCTTGATGGAGGATGTATGTATGTGTAGGAATTGTACTGTATCTTAGGAAGGATGTCTGTATGTGTAGGAAATGTACTCTATCTTAGGGTGGATGTCTGTATGTGTAGGAATTGTACTGTATCTTGATGGATGTCTGTATGTGTAGGAATTGTACTGTATCTTAGGGAGAATGTCTATATGTGTAGGAATTGTACTGTACTTTAGGGAGGATGTCTATATGTGTAGGAAATGTACTGTGGAGGATGTCTGTATGTGTAGGAATTGTACTGTATCTTGATGGAGGATGTCTGTATGTGTAGGAATTGTACTGTATCTTAGGGAGGATGTCTGTATGTGTAGGAATTGTATTGTATCTTTGGGAGGATGTCTGTATGTGTAGGAAATGTACTGTATCTTAGGGAGGATGTCTGTATGTGTAGGAATTGTACTGTATCTTAGGGAAGATGTCTGTATGTGTAAGAATTATACTGTATCTTAGGGAGGATGTCTGTGTGTGTTACAATTATACTGTATCTTGATTGAGGATGTATGTGTAGGAATTGAACTGTATCTTAGGGAGGATGTCTGTATGTGTAGGAATTGAACTGTATCTTAGGGAGGATGTCTGTATGTGTAGGAATTGTACTGTATCTTAGGGAGAATGTCTGTATCTGTAGGAAATGTACTGTATCTTGATGGAGGATGTCTGTATGTGTAGGATTTGTACTGTATCTTAGGGTGGATGTCTGTATGTGTAGGAATTGTACTGTATCTTAGGGAGGATGTCTGTATGTGTTAGAATTGTACTGTATCTTAGGGAGGATGTCTATGTGTAGGAATGGTTATGTATCTTAGGGATGATGACCTGTATGCGTAGGAATAGTACTGTATCTTTGGGAGGTTGTCTGTATGTGTAGGAATTGTACTGCATCTTTGGGAGGATGTCTGTATGTTTAGAAATTGCACTGTATCTTCGGGAGGATGACTGTATGTATAGGAAATGTACTGGATCTTGATGGATGATATCTGTATGTGTTAGAATTGTACTGAGAAAGGATGTCTGTATGTGTAGGAATTGTACTCTATCATTATGGAATATTTCTGTATGTGTAGCTTTGTACTGTATCTTAGGGAGGATGTCTGTATGTGTAGGAATTGTACTGTATCTTAGGGTGGATGTCTGTATGTGTAGGAATTGTACTGTATCTTAAGGTGGATGTCTGTATGTGTAGAAATTGTACTGTATCTTAGGGAGGATGTCTGTATGTGTAGGAATTGTACTGTATCTTAGGGAGGATGTCTGTATGTGTAGGAATTGTATTGTATCTTTGGGAGGATGTCTGTATGTGTAGGAAATGTACTGTATCTTAGGGAGGATGTCTGTATGTGTAGGAAATGTACTGTATCTTGATGGAGGATGTCTGTATGTGTAGAAATTGTACTTGTATCTCAGGAAGGATGTCTGCATGTGTAGGAATTGTACTGTATCTTGATGGAGGAGGATGTCTGTATGTTTAGAAATTGCACTGTATCTTCGGGAGGATGACTCTATGTATAGGAAATGTACTGGATCTTGATGGATGATATCTGTATGTGTTAGAATTGTACTGAGAAAGGATGTCTGTATGTGTAGGAATTGTACTCTATCTTGATGGAGGATGTCTGTATGTGTAGCTTTGTACTGTATCTTAGGGAGGATGTCTGTATGTGTAGAAATTGTACTTGTATCTCAGGAAGGATATCTGTATGTGTAGGAATTGTACTGTATCTTAGGGAGGATGTCTGTATGTGTAGGAATTGTACTGTATCTTGATGGAGGATGTCTGTATGTGTAGGAAATGTACTCTGTCTTGATGGAGGATGTCTGTATGTGTAGGAATTGTACTCTATCTTGATGGAGGATGTCTGTATGTGTAGAAATTGTACTTGTATCTCAGGAAGGATGTCTGCATGTGTAGGAATTGTTCTGTATCTTGATCGAGGAGGATGTCTGACAGTGTATGTGTTAGAATTGTACTGTATCTTAGGGTGGATGTCTGTATGTGTAGGAATTGTACTGTATCTTAGGGTGGATGTCTGTATATGTGTGGGAATTGCACTGTATCTAAGGTAGGAAGTCTGTATGTGTAGGAATTGTACTGAATATTAGGGAGGATGACTGTATGTGTAGGGATTGTACTGATGAGTAATACGATGATATAGGAATAAAATGATATGATAATATAGGAAGTCTTTATACATGTTCATATATGTAGGAGATGTGTGATATGATAGTGTAGGATGTCTGAATGTGTAGGAGATGTATGATATGATAGGGTAGATGTCTGTTTATGTAGGAAATGTGAGATATGATAGTGTGGATGTATGTATGTGTAGGAGATGTGTGATATGATAGTGTAGATGTCTGTATATGTAGGAGATGTATGATATGATAGTGTAGATGTCTGTTTGATAGTGTAGATGTATGTATATGTAGGAAATGTGTGACATGATAGTGTAGATGTCTGTATGTGTAGGAGATGTATGATATAACAGTGTAGATATCTGTATATGATAGTGTAGATGTATGATATGATAGTGTAGATGTCTGTATATGATAGTGTAGATGTATGATATGATATTGTAGATGTCTGTATATGATAGTGTTGATGTATGATATGATAGTGTAGATGTCTGTATATGTAGGAAATATGTGATATGATAGTGTAGATGTATGATGTGATAGTGTAGATGTCTGTATGTGTAGGAGATGAGTGATTTGATAGTGTAGATGTCTGTATACGTAGGAGATGTATGATATGATAGTGTAGATGTATGTATGTGTAGGAGATGTATGATTTGATAGTGTAGATGTATGTATACAAAGGAGATGTATGATATGATAGTGTAGATGCCTGTATGTGTAGGAGATGTGTGATATGATAGTGCAGATGTCTGTATGTGTAGGAGATGTGTGATATGATAGTGTAGATGTCTGTATGTGTAGGAGATGTATGATATGGTAGTGTAGATGTCTGTATGTGTAGGAGATGTGTGATATGATAGTGCAGATGTATGTATGTGTAGGATATGTAGGATATGATAGTGTAGATGTCTGTATGTGTAGGAGATGAGTGATAGGAAAGTGTAGGATGTCCACATGTCTTGGAATTGAATAATATGATAGTGTATGATGTATGTTCATCTAGGAATTTCATGTTATATCAAAGCAGAATGCCTGTACATATGGGAATAATATTTATAAGTCATGATTTAGTTCTTTAAAACCATCTTCTCTTAGATCGTTTATCATTACAAAGACTTTGCAACTTTTTCGCAGCTAACGCGAAATGCATGCATGTGCTGCGAATATTATGACGTCTAAGACTAACATAAACATTTGCAATGAACGCCAGAAAAGGAAGGATGGATTTTACTTAGAATTGTTATAGATAGATCGTCGTTTTTTACAATTGATAAAGGCTAAGGGGCCGAAAATTTGTGTATTTGAGTGTTTGTGTTTTTATTTGTTATCTTCCCTTCCCTCTGGAAGAAATATTTCAATCTACTTAAATAAGTACAAAATCATACAATAATTCCAAAGGTAAATTTAACTCCACAGTAAACAACATGTGATACCTTTTTTTCGCTGATTTCAAAGGTGATATGGTTGTCTTGACAACAGTATCCTCTGACCTTGACCCTTCACTTGGAATCAGCACTGGCAATCCTGCTTCTGCTCTTTGTGCTTCCCCAAGGTCACGCTCCAAACAGAAGATCTGTAACCATAGCAACAAAAGAAAATTATCATCCGTCTTCTAAAATACTATTTAGTAAATATTATTAAATACTTAGATAATACTAATTTAATGTGCTTTGGAATATATTTTTCTGATGTAAAGACAAGAGAAATTTCAAAAACCATCCTAACAAAACTTTTCTGTGCTGTTGAGCTTATCGTCAGGATCTTTTTTAACTCATAGCAATGACATGTACTATACATGTAGCTACAATACTTTTGCATGAAGAGCCAGATAGGCTGTTCATTAATAATCTTATTCAGACTTAGTGAAAATTTTGACAACTTACAAAAGATCTCAGCATTTACACTAAGATTATAAGGTCAAGTTATATTGTGACTATTGTACGACTATTTGAATAATTAAAACTACAAATGAGTAAAGGTGAAGGTCCACTTGTCTCTAAAACTTGGCCCTGTATTTTTCGTCAAAAATGATTTTATGAAAGTTACGATTTTCTTTTCTATCTGTAATATTCTATTAGAATATGTGCGAATATATCAGGTTCATATTTCAAGTCACGTGCATTTAAGAAATGACTGTCTTACTTTGGGTGTTCATGGTAGTATAATTCTGGTTGGTCACGTGCGAAGCGATTCTCGGAAAATTTGCACGTGTCCAACCAGAATTATACTACCATAAACACCCAAAGTAAGACAGTCATTACTTATATTTCCATTTGCACTAAATATCAGACACCCCGTTTAGGATTAATAATGAGCCTATTGTATGTTATAACGTCAAAGTATCTGAACGTTGGTAAATTCTCCGTACCTTCAAAACTAAAGCGTGACGTCATAGTAGGCAACCAGAATTATAGTTTATAAATCCGCTTGCCTAACGGGCGCTTAACATGGGGATTCCTCTGCAATGGAAATATAAGATATTACGTCATGTTGAAAGGTCATTCACTCCGGATGACGGAAAATGATGGAAAACCACCATATGTAAATCATAAATCTTTTGAATAAACTGTTAAAGAAAAAGTAAAAGACCTTAACATGTTTGATCCTAAATATGTGGCCTTGACCTTTACAGCGACCTTGACACTCATTTGAGGATTGTTTTTCAGCTTTTGCGCTTTATCGGTGTCTATTGGCAGTAGGGAATGGAAACAAAATATGTAAAGCTGTCAGTGCAGACACATTACCAATCGATTCTTCACAAATTCTTGATAGTTTCTGGCATATAATCGAGGTGGAGTTGTAAAACATCTTAGTTATACTGCTGAAAATTCTCAAATTTCGTTGTTATGCTTTGAAACCGAAAGTAGACCTAGAACATTCCGAATCCGACAAAAACATAGGGCTAACGATATAAAATTGAAATAAAGCTAATCTTTAATTATCAGTTTAATGAAATAACACAGAGCTGTTGAAGGGCGAGGATATACATATACATGTATGGATATTGTGTTAAGGCATAATCACTACCATGTCAATATTATATTTTTTATGTTTTTGAAAAAATTAAAATTTTAAACCATAAGGGAACAACCATTTGTTTTTTAGGGGTGGGGGGCAGGAAGACTTTGAAAAAAAATCCGGATCGGAATTTTAGAGAAGAAAATTTCCGGCCCGAAGGGCCTGTCAAAAAAAATTTCCGGATCATGAAATTGCCCCTCCACCTCTCTTTTTAGTGTGTCATAAACTAAGTACAAATAAAAATGGAACAAACTTTATGCTGGATTTAATTAATCAAATTCAAACGTTATAAGCACCATATAGCCTGTCTCCGTTGAGTATCATTTTAGTGAATAGATTATCTTTGGGTATCATATTGAATTCAATAAGTTAAAATGAAGTGATCGATCTGCTGGTAAGAGATGAACTCATTCTGTGTTTGATCTTTAATATCAAGCTGAATTATTGAAAATTTAGAGTAAATTTCAACATTGGAAAATTACAACAACAAAAATAATAATAATCCAGCCTGAAAGCCCGGCGAAAAAAAAAAATCCTGCTCTTAAACTGGTCGAAATAAAATTTTCGGCTGGCAAAATCTCCCCCCCCCTTAAAATCAAGTGTTTACTCCCTAATGAGATATTGCCGGGTTGAAGCTTTTTAAAGTAGGTCAAACTCCAAGGTCAAGGTCACTGAGTCAAAATCAAGGCCTAAATTGAGGAATCTACGTCACGTGTGAAATGTCTGCCGTGTGAGTGGATTTGAATTTGAATTTATCTAATAATATCTACAATTTTAAACGTTTCAGTGAGTTCAAGAAGTTATGTAAAATATTCATGTCTCATGTCAGCTTATTGGAAATACTGAGATGAAAGAACATGGAACACCTAAATAAAACTAGACATATTCAATAAAATATGTATGTAATGTTTGCAATATTGAGGTTTTTTTCCTATTTCCTGTATCATTTTGAAGAAGGGGGTAGGGTAGCAAAATGTATTGAAACTTTTTCCCAATCCACAATTAACACCCCCTAACATTTTCTTTTATAAAAACCTGCATTTTTTTTAGGTTTCATGAGTTTTATTTTTTCCATGTCTTATTGCTAAAGGCAAAGTGCTTGTGGAATATAAAGTTAAGAAAAATAGTTTGATTTCTTTGATTTCGAGATCTCAGGGAAGGCATTCTTTAGTAGCAACAACCTGTACAATATTACCCTCGACTTGTGCATACTAGGCCGCTGTTCATAAAAATCTTTCCTGACTGGACTGCGACCTATGCCGACTGGACTCCAACCTTTGCCGACTTTACTCCGACCTATTCCGACTTAACGTCCACCTTAAGCTCTAAGGTTTCCTTTCAATCTCACTGAACTATCGTAGCTTGTTTCAAGTCAATTTAGCGGGAACTGGCACAGATTATTGGCTTCTTCATGACGCCACGTCAATGTTGACTTTCTTATACTCGAGCGCGTCCAGTTTCAGTACTATGACGTCATTTTATATGACGTCATTTGGACTCAGTGGCCTCAGTGGCCTCACTTTTTTACTGGCGGTGCCTACAGTAATACTAGATTATACAAACTGAGGCCAAATTGAGTCATCGCTCACAGCTTACCTGCGGTATTTTTGCCAAAACGGAGACACTGGAAATAATGTTTGGAGTTTTGAAGGGGGATATTAGTTTGCGTAATCTATGACTACTATCAATCAGTAGACGTGTCACGCTACAGCTTAGGGATATATTTCGCTATCGCGTCGATGCTGACACGACGCCATTTTTATGAGGGGGAGGAAGGAGGGCGGGAGGAGAGAGAGGGGGAGGGAGGAGGGAGAGAAGGGGAAAAGGGAAGGGAGGGGAGGTAAGGGAAGGGTGAAAAGGAGGGGGAAGGAGAAGGGGCGGGAGGGGGGAGGTAAGGGGGCTGGAAGGGGGAGAGAGGTACCCCCTGTAGATGTATTTCGCTATCGCGTCGATGCTGACACGACGCCATTTTTATAAAGGGGGGGGAGAGGGCGGGAGGAGAGAGAGGGGGAGGGAGGAGGATGAGAAGGGGAAAAGGGGAGAAAGGGGGACAAAGGGGAAAAGGGAAGGGAGAAGGGGAAAAGGGAAGGGAGGGGAGGTAAGGGAAGGGTGAAAAGGAGGGGGAAGGAGAAGAAGCGGGAGGGGGAGGTAAGGGGGCTGGAAGGGGGAGAGAGGTACCCCCTGTCCGCCCCCCCCCGCCAGAGTTCGATCCTCGTCTACTGACATACGTATATACATATATCCTTGTTCTTTGTTAATTATTCTGTTTTTGGTTACATTCATACATTGTAAATTGGGTGTGTGAGTGTGTTTTTTTATCAATTTTCCTAAAAAGGAACCAAAAAATAATTATAGCATAAGAAAGAAGAAAGCTTCTTGCAATTGATGTTATATAATTAGAAAATTATTTTTCAGGGCAGAGCAAGATGCTTTAATTGATGTTTGGTGTTTTCTGGGATTTATACGTATTAAAAAAGAAAAAAAATCATATAGGTTCCGCACATGTAGCTGCATTATACATGTAAAAAGAGATTTTTTTTTCAAAATGAAGTAAAATAGCCCAATGGACTAAAGTCAAAGTCACACTGTGCCTACTTGACTGAGCCTCCCCGAATCGCTACGACTTGACATTTTGCAAAAGTCGGGTGGTTGACATGGAATGTTTCTGATTTTTTATCCCGACTATTCTGTCCCATAGACATAGCGCCATCAAATGACCCGTCTTATTCCGTCTTAGCAATATCCTATCCCGATTATCCCCGACTTGTGCAGACTAAGCCGCGATTTATAACGATCTATATCCTGATTGGACTCCGACCTACGTCGACTTAACTCCGATCTATGCCAACTTTCCTCCTTCCTATTCCTCCTTAACGACGTTAACGTTGACACAAGCTTTGAGCTTTCCTTTCAATCACAATGAAGTGCAGTACCTTGTTTCAAATTAATTTAGCGGGAAACGGCACACATTCTTCTCTTGCTCATGACGTCACGTCAATGTTAACTTTCCTATCCTCGAGCGCGTTGAGGTTCAGGACTCTGACGTCATTTTATATGACGTCATTTGGACTCAGTGGCCTCACGGCCTCACTTCTTACTAGCGGCGCCTACAGTAAACACTAGGTAACACAGGCCAAAATGAGTTCCAGATTGCAGCTTACCTGTGATATCTGCCAAAAATCTATGCGAGGCGACAACCTGCAGAGACATCGCAAAACCTGTCAAGCAAGAAGACTGTCCAGTCAACGGTCAAGCAGTCCGGAGCAGGGGTCGGAGGATGACATACAGAGGCGATTAGACCAGTTAGCGAGGGGGAGAGCCCTTGTAAGGGCTACAAGCCAAGCTTCTAACCACACTCACCCTCCTACTGGTCAACAGAAGAAGGCAAAGAAAAAAGACGGCAAAGGAAAGAACTTCATGCTGACTTTCCAATCCACTTGCAAGTACGAACTCCAACGGTACTTCCAGAATAAGGGTGGAGAGACGTGGATGAGAGCGTTAGCTGCCGGTAATGAGTGGGGAAGCGGATTCAACGAGCTAGGCCATACCCATGCCGTAATCCAGACCAAAACAGAGATGACGTTCAAGGAATTTAGGCTGAAATGGAAGGGTCCAAATATAGGGGACATCCAGAGATGCCAAAATGTGAAGGATTCTGTGCGTTACGTCACCAAAGAGGATCCACGGAGCTTATGTTTCCATTTTGATAAAGACAGGACAAGCTTGCTAGTGAAGGCCTACATTTATGCACAGAAGAGCTCCAAATTGGTTCCAACATCCTATCCGTACTGCTCCCTGCCGCCTTTCCAGCAAAGGCAATTCCGTGATATGTGGACTCAGTTCCGGGCAGAGGAGCAGGACGCTAGGCAATGTTGGGCCAATGAGGAGCTCGAACTGCGACCATGGCAACGGCAGGTCAGACGTCAGATACTGCAACAAGACGATAGGACGGTACTGTGGATACATGACGAGGTGGGAGGCCATGGCAAGAGCACACTTGCAAAGTATATGATGGGCGAAGGAGCAATGTACGCCACCAACAGCTCGACAGTGAATTTCGCCTATGCCTACAACGAGGAGAAGGTGGTTATATTTGACTTTGTGCGTGACGACAGAGACCATATTAACTACGGGATTCTAGAATGCCTCAAGAATGGTATGATGTTCTCTGCCAAATATGAAAGTAGGGTAAAGAGGTTCACACCAGCCAAGGTTGCAGTTTTTGCCAATTTCGCCCCTGACTACGAGAAGTTGTCAGCAGACAGATGGTTAGTCTACAACCTAGAAGACGGCAAACTCCTATGAGTTAGAGCTGTATAGCTAACATATTTATCCCCCTCTTTAGGGGGTACAAATCTCTAGAATAGTGGCTATGAGTTTCATTCGCTTGCTTCAAATAAACACCAACCACATGACAGCTACACCCATCCCCACCTTAGTTAATTTACGATTTCAGACAAAAAAGAAATCAATAATATTAATAATACAAATGTAACACCGACATAAGTTACATAAAATGTGATACGTTCTAGAATTTGTTTTGTCTAATGGATTCACAAACATCACAAAAAAGTAGGCAGAGATTTTCTTGAAGTTAGTGAAGCGACCAGTTGCCGGGTAACGGATCATAATGGGTCTTTTTTTTGGGGGGGGGGGAGTGGGGCACCCGATGTCATTCTGTATATTTCAGGCTACATGTCAAACAGAGATTCCACCATTGAAATTTGTGTAGATATGGGCAGCAACCATGAGCGACTGAGAGCTTCGATGTATTTAGAAAAAGGTCCATGTACAAGCAGAAAGGCAGCCTTCAGCAAAATAATACCAGAAAAAAGATGAAAGCAAAAAACATAATGTCGAAAAATAAAGGAGAGAGAGAGATACAGACAGAGAGAGAGACCAAAAAAAGAAAAGATAAAAGAAAGAAATATATATCATGTATACATAGTGATAACTTATAAAAATGATAAAGCCCCTTCCTTCTCTGTATATTCTTTAGATTCAAGAATATTATATATAAAATTATATATATTATACAATAATATAATAATAATATGTACTGAGGATGGAGTGTAAATAACCTGAGGTTAACTATTAGTTATTACTGTTTTATTTTGTGAATGACCAAAATCTTAACATATGACAAAAATATAGTGTATGAAATAGTGACTGGTTCCCGGCCTTGGTTTTCTCCTTTATCGTTAACACTATTAGAAAAAAAATTCATCACGAAAGTAAAAGAGGAAACCAGAACGGGTACCAGTCTACACTAGATTCATTCATGCTATATAGATTCATTTTAAAACGAAAATAATGGGGACCGTCCTCATCCATTGAATGAGAGGTAGGAGTGACTTTCTTAAAAAAGAAAAAGTGTTAAAAATGAGAAAAAAATGTGTTCCTCTTTAGAATCGAACTCGCTACCTTAGTATCTAGAGTCCGACGTCAATACCACTACACCACCTCATCATGTCTCTTTACCACTTAAAAGTCATACCGTAATTTATAATTATATCGTATGAAGATAAAGATAAAATTACTTGCACTCTCAACATTTACATCGATGTACATGTCGATGAAACAAAATGTTAAGAAAGTAAATTCTTTCATTTATAAAACGACAGATCAGTGGCGGATCTAGGTATTCAGAAAGGGTTTGAGTCCAGTATCAAAGAAGATTTTCTACAGAATACATTACAAGAGAAAAAAAGAATTTTAAGAAAAATAAAAAAGAAAAAAAACTGTGTGGGACCTCACCTAAATTTGTGACTTTAAAACCATAAATTAATGACTACACATTATAGATGTGCACAGATGTCAGTGGACGAGCTACCATGTATATGCTTGCATGCTAAAGCTTATATGCTAAAGCATCCAATTTTTATGAAATTTTCTCAAATTATTCTAAATTCGAGGAATTTCATTTTTATCAAAATCGTTTATGCAGACAAACATTGAATTAAACCATCCGATTATGAATTAACACAGATAAGTCTTTATGTGTATATGTTGCGATTTTACCCGTTATACCAAAGAAAACTCTAGTACTTGCTTGTATCGATATCCGATGAATGTCCTTTGAGGAATGATTTATATGTAGATGCTCATTTCATGCTTATAAGAGAATTTTTATGCACAATTAGGTTGTAGATACATGGGTTTTAAGGCGTAGAACAATAATCACAGCGCGCATCATATTTTTGGCGTGAAATCCCGATTTACCAATATATTCAGTCATATTCATATTTTTTTCCATGAAAGTGTTTAGGTTTGAAAATATAGAAAAGTATATTAATGCTACTGATAACACAGACCCATAACGAAAACAAATAGCACAATATTCTTTTTTTTTTTTTTTTTGGTTAGCTCCTAGTCTTTTGAAGAAAAAAATTCAATCGTACTTTAGAAAATGATTAGAAAATGCCGTAGAGCGTTTATAACAACAGTGCTGCCCATGCATTAGTGTGAAAATAAAGCCAACGTTAAATTTCCTATAGCTTCGTTGGATGACGTCATTAGGACTCGCAGTCTTTCCCGCGTCATTTTGACGTCACGTCAATGTTAACTTTACTATAGGAATGACGTCACCAGGACTCAGGTATGTACGTCTAATAGACCTTCCTCCGTTATTTCTAATCCGAGCAAGCCGATTGGTACCTAGAAGTAACAATGAAACATTTCAAATTATACTATTTTCCTGGCTATTGAAGATTTTGGATAAATTCTTTTTATAAGTGTATAAAAATACATCTGCAACCTGAGGTGTACAGTAAGTATCCATAATGACCCCTACAACCTGCTTGTAGAGTTTCTCACAAAATCTAAATAAATGTTGTCCAAGGTAGGACAAATGAGTTAAAGAAGATCCTGACAATAACCTCAACAGCACTCACAATAGATCACAATATCGAGCATCGGCGGACTCCAAGCAAGCTAGAGGTGGGACCAGGTGCCTGGGAGGAGTAAGCATCCCCTGTTTGGCTAGTCGCACTCGCCGTCGATGTTCACGCACGAAAATGAAAACAATAAAATACTTGCACTGTCGGAGGTTATGTCTATATGGAAAGTGCTATGGCGAGCATGTCCGGAAAAATATTCAAAACAATTACTGTCAAACCCGTCGTGGGGAGCTTTTTTATGAAGATGCATGAATGAATAAAAATATATATAACACGTGTTTGGCTTACTCTTATTTTCATTAATACATCAGTACATGAAATAGGATATGCAATACACGCCTTATTACATTGATACAATGTTGAACTTTAATCTTTAAGGTAATTCCTAGGGAGTAAGCATCCCCTGTTGGCTAGCACGAAAGTGAAACAATATATAAGATACATGCACTATCTGAGGTTATGTCTATATAGGCAACAATATCAGTGGAAAATATTCAAAACACTGTGAAACCCCTCGCCGGGAACTTTTTGACGAGCTCCACGTGGCAAAGGGCAAGGCATTACACAGGTCACTACACAGGTCCATGATTTGTACGATCTGTACTAAATTCCTAAATATAACAAAATACATGTATCAAAATTAAACATTCTGTATGCTGTAATATTTTTCTACTATTAATCAGTAGGAGTGTCACGCTACAGCTTATATTTTTAGGGATATACTTCGCTATCGCGTCGATGCTGACACGACGCCATTTTTATGACGTTTTCTTCGTTTTAAAACAAAGGAGTGGATCTCCAACAACACCAGGTTGTAGCACCCACAGCAAAACCCCAAAACACCCAATGCAAAAACACAAAGCAGACAAGCACAGAAAGAGAAGCGTAAGGGACAAGGAACATCAACGCACAACACAGAAACATCATACACAAAGGACTACACATAAACCAACGAGACCAATGGGCAACCGGTGCCGACTTAGGACGGCTATCTGCCACGGAAATAGCAGAAGGTATGGTTATCCTGGATTACGTGCGCACAACCCTCCCACTTATCTGATTACCCAGAGGTCTCGAAGAACGTACAATTGTGGTGTAAAACAACCTCCTCACTGTCAGATGACCACACACAAACAAGACCGCAAAACGCAGGGGCCCAAGCAACACAGATGAATATGTAAATGGATATAAAAAGAGGGCGTACGTAATACAATCCGTGCTCTGCCGCCGCGAGCTCATGTATGTTATCACCCGAGGAGTCTGACTGAAATTCAGAGAGGACAGGTGGTCGGGGCCCTGTCTTCTCTAAAGAGGTTTGGACAGGGCCCGTCATGGAGTCCCGTCGTCACAGTCAGTCAGAGTGCAAGTTTTAAGAATGCGCTTGTACAAGACTGTAGATTGGTCAAGTACCAAGCCTAGTGTCCGTCTGGTGACATTTGGATCATACCCACGGTAAAAAAGGCGTTTGATGATTCTGACGCATTTTCGATAGTGATGTTGTCTATCTTTGATCCTTCTTATCTTGTTAATAATGTCACCATAAAATGCAGGTTGTGAAATACACAAAGTAATATACTCTGTTGCCTGTATTGGTCCGAATTTCAGAAGAAGTTGACAATAATTTTTGTAAAATTTCCAGAATGTCTTTACTAGTTTATGAAAGCGAAAACCTTGTCCTAAAAGTTTCTTGGTAATTTGTAAATTTCTACTATGAAAATCCAAAACATCAGTACATGCTCTAGCATACCGGATGAGCTGTGAAATATAGATACCATAGGACGGTAATCTAGGAACATCACCGTCAAGCCAGGGGAAATTTACTATGTTAAATCCAAAATCATCTCTTTTGTCATATACGCTTGTATGGATCTCTCCATTAACAATTTTGATATTTAGGTCCAAAAATGGTGTTTCTGTGTTTGAAACGTTTGCCTTGTTTAGAATCAATTCTTGTGGATGAATGACATTTTTATATTTCTCAAAAACAGGATTGTCGATAGTAAGAATATCATCCAGGTACCTAGAAGTACCAATGAAACATTTCACATCATCATTTTTTCTTTGTTTTTGAAGATTTTGGATAAATTCCTTTTCATACGTATATAAAAATAAATCTGCAACAAGAGGCGCACAATTAGTACCCATTGGAATCCCTACAACCTGCTTGTAGAGTTTCTCACCAAATCTTACATAAATATTGTCCAAAAGGAAGGACAAGGCAATACACAGGTCACCACATGTCCATGATTTGTATGATTTGTAATCTGTGGCGGAAAAGAAACCCTTTGATTCAGAAGTACAAATATAAGTTTTCCCCTCTCGATCAAAGCACCATTTAATGAGTTTGGACAGTCGATCATTTATTTTGTCGTGAGGAAGCGTGGTGTACATATTAGAAAAGTCGTATGAAGATATCGTATTTGCTTCAAAATTTCTTGCTTTCATTTTGTCAATCACATCCCCTGATTTTTTAATAGACCAAAAGAAGTTTACGCCATTCCTGTTCACGACAGTTTCACAGTATTTTGCCACGTGTTCCTTTATAGCCGTGAGTGCTGACGTCAGATTTCTAGACAAAATTGTTGTTGAGCAGTTGCTAGAATTAGCAATGTATCGAAACTTGTAAGGAGACTTGTGAAGTTTTGGTATACAGTATATTGTAGGGAGATCCATTTAGAAATAGGGATGTTGAAAGAAAAAATTTTACTGTTATGTTTGTTCAAAATATTGGGAACACTTTCGTTGTTTTCGATATAAGTATAAGTAGAGAAAAGTTCCGAAACTAAAGTTGATATGTAGTAGCGTTTTCAAATAATTATGGTGTTGTTGGCTGCTTTGTCTGCAGGCGCGAAGACATATTTTTCATGTAAATTACGTAACTTGGATTTGAAATATCTTTCAGATTTAGAAATTGGATTTTCAAAAAGTTGAGGATTTTTGTGGTAGTTATCTATTCGAATATCGGTAATATCCAAAATGAATTCTGTGTTGTTCTTATCGGGCAATTATTTTCAAACACTGAAATATCAGTATGGATCAATATTCTTTCAAAATTTTTCAAAAATTTGAAAATCCGACGTCATTTGAAGAATCTATGCCACTTTAGGAATATTTGGACTTTGGCGTTTTTATCCATAGGCACAAAACGACGTCATTTCGAGGTTATCGGGAGACGTTCCAAATTCTCTCATTCAAAATGTCATAAATGCATTTAAAATATGATTCATATCGTACCGTATGGTACGTAAATAAAATTGAAAATTTACCCTTATTCACAGTGTATTCGTTGACAAATTTACAACACATAAAAACGGATGCCGTTTCGTTGAAAATGAACAATTTAAGAAGATAAAAATCAGAAACGTAATGTTGATTTTCAGACCGTCCCAAATTCATTTAAGTAGCAGTAAATCCGTAGTAGAAGCAATAGATGTATCAGTTAATCAAAACATTAATTAGAAACTTAGAAACTTTGTGTGTGGTCATCTGACAGTGAGGAGGTTGTTTTACACCACAATTGTACGTTCTTCGAGACCTCTGGGTAATCGGAATAGTGGGAGGGTTGTGCGCACGTAATCCAGGATAACCACACCGTCTGCTACTGACGAGGCAGATGGCCGTCCTAAGTCGGCACCGTTTGCCCATTGGTCTCGTTGGTTTATGTGTAGTCATTTGTGTTTTATGTTTTTCTGTGATTTGACGTTCATTGTACTACTGCGTCTCTTTCTGTGCGTGTCATTTTTGTGTTTTACAGTGGGTGTTTTGGGAGGTTGCTGTTGATGCTGCAACTAGGTGTTGTTGGAGATCCCCTCCTTTCTTTTACACTTAGAGTGAAAGATTCTCAAAGAAAACAAACTTATGATTTAAATCATACTATATCAATCATTCGATAATTTCATTAGAATCGCCGAATTAACATGCAAGCAATATATGTCATGACTGAACGAGATATTTTCTCACTGTCATTTGGATATATAGCATATTTCATTAAGTAGGATGATCCTAGCCATCTACATGCTGACTGATTGTCCCCTTGTTCATATTTTATAATACCTATACACATTCTGGCACAAGCAATGTCATATTCATCCTTGAGATCACCTATGTGATTATGTAGACATTTTAGAGATTTCATTAGTGATGTGTGATGTAGTCTTATGTAGCAGAGGCTCTCAAGAACATATGTATATACGAGAGGATCTAAGCTAACCAGAGCTTTTGTTGATATTCCTATTCGTAGCGGAAAAGGAAATATACGGAGTGCGTCTTTTGAGAGAATATATAGTGGTGCATGGCTATGTTTTATTTTCTCGTCTATGGTGTATCCTCTTCCACACATGACGTCCATGTAACATATCATTTTGACGTCGTTAGGTTCTATATCAATGACGTACGGGGGATACTCCGATAACAACCGCTGTAAGTGTGAAAGAGCAGACTCTGTTTTACCGACGATATACATGTATGTAGCAATTGTCAGTTTCCCTGTGGTCACGTCTGATCTGTACCCTCTTCTGAGTATTGTTTCTATTGTTTTGTGATGACGGTAATTACACTTATTCCCCTTATTGAAAGTACGGTTCATCATACGGTAACACATGAATATAATTCCTATCTTAAAGATGAATTTTTGTACCACTACCGAGAAGCCTTGTACAATATGAAAAAGTTTATATAAATAATAATGATGCTCACTCTCTTCATAGGATAAATCAAACGTCCAAATCTCTAAGCATATTTCAGATAATTGTACAAATTTGGAATACATTAACTCGAAATCTAGTTTACACTCCATCTTTGGTAATGACAGACTGTTGATCAAACACTTTGATTCTCCACAGAGATGTATGGCTCCAACAACTCCATCTTTATAAAGCGTTCTTACTATTTCCAATAATGACCCACGATTTGTACCAGTTATTTTTGTCCTCATCATATTGTACTCAGGTATAAAGTAATTTGGACAATACCTGTGATCAATATAATCATACAGAACAGAGAGGCAAGCTTTAACATATGTTTCAACGTTATGAACTTGCAAATCGTGAGTAGACGTCTTCTCACTTGTAAAGAATAATGTTGTTTTCATGAAATATGAACACAGTGCATTAGGGACTTCTCTGTCTATTACTCGTTTTAAACATAATCTTAAGAGATTATATGTCAAAAACTGGACATGATTCAATGAATGCATCAGCGTTCTTTCTGCAAAAGAAAATGACATTCTCCATTCATGAAGAGAGAGTGGAGAATCAGTATCTCCTATAGGCACTACATAACACCCGTTTTCTGTAATACTCTGAATCAGTTCACGTGATGGCCAACCATATGGCCGTTTTTTTATAACCCAGTTATTTGCTATGTCAGGCCAAAAGGAACATGATATACAGCGTGCAAGATCATATTCATAATCGCCAATAATCATTGATTGACATGGTCCATGTATTAATTCTCCTTCTTCTATAGATTGTTGTTTCCATTGTAATGAAGAAACAAACGGAATTCCCTTTGTAACATGTATTAGGTTTTGGGGATATGACTGTCTCACGTCAAGTAGCAGACAATATCCAGGTGAGAACTCAGAAGGAACAATCATAAGATCACCTCTTTTGGTTGCTTCTCTGTAAGATTTTACCACACGATGAGACGTTCGATACATCATTACGTCATCATCAGACGATGGATAAGCCACACCCTCACCCAAACTACCACTACATATGTAGCGTGCATGTTCTTCATCGTCATTCATTAATTTCTCCCTTAGAAGAACGAGTTGTCTTCTCAGATCTACATGTTCCTCTGTTCCAAATAAGTAACTCAACCGATCATGAAGTTCCATGGCTTCTCTAAGAATAAAATGTAAGCAAGAATAAAGTTTTCCTTTCATGTATATTTAGTTTCAAATTAAGTACTTTCATATATATATAAACATTATGGTTTATCGTAAAAAGGCGTTTACATTATTCAATCATTACGTGCCTGTTGTTGCATTACAGACGAGGAAAATTAAAATGAATAGAAAATAGAATTATAATGTATGCCCTATCGAAGGAATAATATAATGTACCTTTTTATCTCTATATTTCCATCAAATTTAACTTATCTTGAATTTCTGGTCAAAGTATAATTCCAATGAAGATCCTATAACCAGTCACTCAAGTCCTTTTGTTAAAGTTAAAGAATGGAACATAAAATTTACTTTCTATATAAAAGGATGCTTCTACCATGTTGAAGCTACGTTTAGACGGCTTAAAACTGAATTACACTGCCTAATAAGGATAATTTTAAGTTATCAAACAAGGCGGAAATTGGTAAGAAATTATCCCTTTTCCCATGAGAATTTGTAATGGGGTGTGCGCGGAAGGAATCGAAGTATTGTAGGGAAATAATGAAATGAGTATAATATTTACCTGGACGTACGCTAAAAGAATGAAAGATCCTTGATATAGTAAATAACGATCAAGGCGTGGCATATACTTCACATTGAGAAGAGGAATGAAGCGACACAACGCCATGATCCGGTGATCTCCTTACCTTGTCTAAATCCTAATGATCCTTAGGCACTGTCCATTTGATATTCGGGGGGAGGGCTTGGGGGGGGGGTCGAAAAAAAAAATAATTTTGCTCCGAATTTTGATGATGAAAATAAATTTGCTTATGATGAGTCAGAAAAATAATAATCTTGCTCTTACAAGTAATCTGAATTTGAAGAATTACCAGAAAATTTCACTTAAAATTCCTGAAAAGTGTCGAGCTCGCTTCGCTCGCAGCAGTTTTCAATTTATATTCCAAAAAAATTGGCTCTCTTCGCTCGACATCCTTTTCTACAAAACATTATTCCTTTAATGGCATAGGTCATATTTGAAATATATAAGAATGAAAGTATTATGAAAAAAGGCTTAAATATTACCAATTTAATGTATTTTTGGATGCATATCACCACTGAGTCTAATTTCATATACAAGCTTTGAAGAAGATCTAAAGTTTTTCACCGATTTACAATTCTAAATTTGAAAATTTGTCTAGAAGACCCTTCCCTCAAAATCTCTAACTTGTACCTTATATACATTTTGATTACTTAGGATTATAATGTAAAATTCTTTTATCTCTCTGTTTAGTCGCGAATTAAATTTTTGCATAAACATAAAGTATACTTTTAGCGTTTTTAGTAAACATAAAGAATTTCTATTGATAAAACACAAACCGTCTTAGTATGTTTTGCAAGAAAAAATAATTTTGCTCCGGTCTGGGGCGAAAAAAATAATCTTGCTCCGACAAAAAACCCAAGCCCCCCCCCCTCCCCCCGAATATCAAATGGACCGTGCCTTACGGTCATATGTACTTGGTTAAGGGTCCACAAGTAGTGTATGACCGGTCATTGCTCAATAAATGGTCACTGGGAAAGTAGAAGAACGGTTACTGCTCTCTTGCTCTCACGCTCTACTGCATTTGACGCATCAAATATATTAATTTTATAAAATCGAGAAAATCTTGATGAAAGCTTCACGGGTTAATGTTCGTTTTACGTATCTTCATGTTGGGACCATGCAGGTGAAAATACATAAGAATTTTATAGAGCTGTTATCTTAAGAAACATCAGTTCGTATGTAACTAGATATCTGAACTGAAAAAAAGTTAAGGAGAAAAAAAAAACAAAGGAGGGAATCTCCAACAACACCATGTTGCAGCATTCGACGCATTCGAAAGTTTCTGTTATAAAAAAAATCTTAAAATTTCTAAAACGTGGGTCCTGTAGCATCATATCCCACCCTTCCTGCTTCATTTTTCGGTACATTTTTAGACATAATAATTTTCACACCCTTTGGTCATATTTTATTGTTTAGATCGAGGGTCACTGACGAGGTATAAGTATCCGAAACGTGCATGTCTGGTCTATGCTGCAAATTGATCTGTTATTAAATGATGCTATTGAATTTGAAGACGTTTAACATTTGAACTTCTTGGTGAGTGTCACTGCTGGTGGACCAGGAGTCCCCGAGGACACATGTAGCCAAGTTCGATCAACTTCGGTTGATCGTCTGTCTATTTAACGCATTCCAAATTTCTGTTATCAAGAAATCTTAAAATTTCTAAAAAGTAGGTCCTGTAGCATTATATCCCAGCCATCCTGCTACATTTTTTTAGACATAAAAATTTTCACACCCTTTGGTCATATTCTATTGTTTAGATTGCAAATCACTGACGAGGGCTAAGTACCCGAAACGATCAATCGATGTTTTTGTCAACCTCGATGTTGAAAATCTGTCCATTCACACTAGATGTAATTGTGAAGTCGCATTTTACATCACCTTCTACTGATGCACTTTGAAATGATTAAGGAACCTTTGTGTCATTTGTTATACATCACATCATGGAAAATGTTACTCGATATGGCATTATGGATGAGCTTATCATCGACAATCGCCCGCAATTTGCAAGTGCCGAGTTCGGTTCATTCATGAAAGCTTATGGAATCAAGCATTAAACTTCATCACCACTCTACTTAAAATCGAATGAGTTTGCAGAAAAGGCCGTGTAGACCGCAAAGGGAATGTTCAAGAAATGTAAGAAATCGGGCGATGAAGTATATATCAGTCTTCTTGATCTGAGAAATACTCCGCGAGATGGAGACAAAGGATCTCCCATGCAAAGGATTATGGGACGACGCGCAAACACTCTATTACCAATAAGTACAAATTTGCGCAAACAGACACAAACCAATCTGAATGCCGTATCTAATCGTCTTCTCGAATTCAGATAAAAACAGGAGCACTACTATGACCGCAATGCTATGGAGCGTCAGCAGTGTCAACCAGGCGACACTCTTCGCATTCAAACTCCAAAAGAATGGGAACCGGCGGAATTTGTCAAGTTATCAAATCAACCTCGCTCAGTCGTAGTCAAAGCTGGTAACAACGGAAAAATAAATCGACACAATTACAGCATACTGAAGAAGACAATGTTCAACGTCTTCAAATTGAATATGTAAGAACCGCATGTCGTTGATCAAAATTTGTAAGCCGCAGATGCAATTCCGATACCGATTGAGCAACCAAAAATTGCTAAGCCTCCAGTAGCACGAATTCTGAGTTCGCTTGCAAATCCGAAAGCAAATCCGAAAGCAAATCCTAGAAAGCTCGAGCTGCCGAAAGCGAAGCCAGATTCAGTGCCGTGAACCAGATCTGGTAGAGAGAACAGAAAACCAAAGTTTCTGGAAGATCACACCACCTAATCTGTGTGAATAAGTCAATGTCAGTGCAAAATCAATATCAGTGCAAAATCAATATCAGTGTAAAATCAATATCAGTGTAAAATCAATATCAATGTCAGTGCAAAATCAATATCAATGTCAGTGCAAAATCAATATCAATGTCAGTGCAAAATCAATATCCGTGAAAAATCAATGTCAGTGAATATATTAATATGTTAATTTCAGTGCAAAAATCTTTATTAGTGAAAGTGTTAAAGTTAAATCTATGTCATTATCAGTGAAAGAAATTTGCCATGTTTTAATATTGTTATACATAGAATAATGAATCTCAATATCAAATTTAAATATTATATGCTCATGTTGTTTTGTTTTATTTTTCAAATTACAATAATAATTTGATACAGTTTTAGCATATAGCTATGAGAAATCCATGATTTGTGTAAAATTTGTTCTAAGATTGTGTCAGTTCATGTCAAAACTCAAACGGTAAATACATTTAATTTAAGACAATTAATTTTTTTTCTCTTGTCATGAATAACTCTAGTCATAATATAAAAAGAAGAATGTTGTTGTTATATATGTTTTATAAGTATATCTATGCATGCATAATGATTGTGTTCCAGTATCTCGTTAACAGACTCTCAATTTCATGGACATTAAAGATTCATACATTTTAATCATATTAAAGATTATTCTCTGTGATTATAATTATAATATCAATTGTCATCATTTTTAAATTTCATTCTGATAGCAGTGAAAAAAAAGTGAAAAAGTGTAAATCTTTTTTTAAGAAGAGGGATGTTATATATGTGGATTGAATCAGATGTAATATGAATTGTCCTTTGTGGAACTCTCTAATGGCTTCCGGTATTATGTCCAGTTTATTACACTTCCTATTACTTTTTCATTGTCACTGTATTGCATATGATATATCTTTCCTAGAAAATCAATCTCGCATTGTACCGGCACTTATCCATGTATGATTTTAAGTATCTCTTGTTTTTATAGTCAATTATATTTCTTCCTCAAATTCAAAATTGGAATAAGATGTGTGTGACGACATACGACTTTCCTTCCGCCCACTTTCTATGTGAAAACAATGTTTCAAATCAAATCTCAGAAGGAAAGGCAATATACAACCAGGAAGATTTGAATAAAATACTCATGTAGAGGAATAATATCAACATAATAAAGAAAATATTGACTCCGAGGTAATTTTATACTTCATTTACTATATAAAAGTCTTCTATTTTCCTTGGTTTACTTTAATAATCGGATATCGATTTCTCATATTTTGATATTAAAGTTATAGGATCATGAATTAAGTAATTCATATAATAGACAAGAAATTAGTTTTGATATTGCGCTTTAATAGCTATTCTCTGTAAGCATTTGCACTTTTATGAAGGACGCATGGCATGACATGTCTCCGATTTTGATAAAATTTATACATAAGGTTGGGTCTGACCCAAAAGTAAGAAATTGTTAAAAATTCTCTTAATATCACATCCGGTTGCCATGGAAACGGACCTTGAATATTGAAAAAAAATGCATTTTTGGGTATTTTTTAAGTCACATACATCATTAATGCAGCATAGTCTAAAACAAACATTGATGAATTATCAATTAACTAATAATAATGTTGGGTTTATGGTCTTATCTATATGTTTCCATAGCAAAAACACAGGTACCCTATCAAAATAGTGTTTTGGCCATATTTTCAAAATTCAATGATAAATAACTTAAATTTTTGAGTTGTTTCTGCAAATAAAACATACGCATTCACTTTGGAACAAAGTTTGTGTTCGTTGCTATGGCAACATGAACTCAAATCGCGAAAATGAAAGCAATTTTAAACAACATTTAGAGTCCCTTTTTTTACTGAGTCATTGAATTTTAATACAAAGTGATGAAACAAAATTCATGAAAAGCACTGCCTGCTTTACATGTTTTGTTTCCATTCCCTACTGCCAATACATACCGATAAAGCACAAAAGCTAAAAAACAATCCTTAATTAACGTTTCAGAAATCCGTCCAAATTCGTCACCGATTGCCTATATGTGTCGTTGGTTTAATGTTATATTCTATTCTATTTGTACTATTTATTTCTACTCTGCTTGACAGTAAGTATTTTAATTGTTTTCCCTGACATGGTCGCCAAGGCACTTTCTATCTAGACATAACCTCAGACAGTACATTTTTGTATACATATATTGTTTTCATTTTCATGCGTGAACATCGACGGCGCGTACGGTTAGCCAAACAGGGGATGCTTACTCCGCCTGGACACCTTGTCCCACCTCTAGCTTGCATCCGTCGATGCTCAATTTGGTACACTATTGTGCTGTTGAGATTTTCGTCAGGATCTTCTTTATCTCATTGATGATTCTTATCCCTTTTTGTCTCTCTTCTTGCTGGTTCACTATGTGTTTTCATAGACGGGTATTTCCGAGTTTTGTCGCGGGTACTGCAACCAAGTCTTGATTGAGATCCCCTCCATTGTACAATATTCAAAAACGATTCCTATAAGTGCCGAACACCTTAAAGCTTTTGACTTTCTAACTGAAAGTTTCTTACATGTATCATATATTACTTTTCTAGGAAACAATGGATCTCTACAATCGATTGAGTTATTTATTTGGAACAGAGGAATATGTAAATCTGAGAAGACAACTCGTTTTAACAAGGGAGAATTTAATAGATTATAACTACCATGGTAAACAACGTGCTATATGCAGTGGCAGTCTTGGCGAGGGTATAACCTATCCACCATCTGATGATGACGTAATGACGTATGAAACAAATCTCCGTGTGGTGAGATCATACACGGAGGCTACACAGAGAGGTGATCTCCTGATTGTTCCATCTGAGTTCTCACCTGGATACTGCCTGCTATTCGATGTAAATAAATCATGTCATGCCAAAGTTATACATGTCGTTGATGGTAAATCATTTATTTCTTCATCGCAATGGAAACAATTCGATCTACAAGATGGTGAATCCATACATGGACCATGTCAGTCACAAAATCTTGTTGGTTATGAGTATGATCACGCACAATGTATTCGATGCACCTTTTGGCCCGATGCTGCAAATGGCTGGATTTCAAGAAACCTTTCGAACACTTGGCCATCGCCTGAGATTATGCAGAATATTATATTGAATGGTTGTCATGCTGTGCCAGTTGGAGATCAAGCATCTCCCTACTGTGAACATGAATGGAGAATATCATTTTCAGTTGCTGAAAGAACTCTTATGCATTCGCTCAATCATACTCAATTTCTGACATACAATTTTTTAAGATTGTGTTTAAAAAGAGTCATAGAAAAAAAGGTTCCTGGTGTGATATGTTCATATTTCATGAAAACTGCATTGTTCTATACCGCTGAGAATACTCCTATTGAATTTTGGAGAGCAGACAAAATTGAAGCATGTTTCAAAGCTTGTCTCTCCGCGTTGTATGATTACATTGACAATGGATATTGTCCAAATTACTTTATTCCAGAGTACAATATGATGAAAAGGAAAATAAATCATACAAATCATCAACAGCTATTAGACATCATAAGATCGCTGCATACCGCGGGCGTCTTGGGATCTACACATTATTGTGGGGAATGTCATTGCTGGAAAGCTAGCCCTTCATCACGCATTATGGAACGGCAACAAGATTTTGATTTCATGCATTCAATGCTGTATGTCTTGATCGTACAAGAACTGTCCAATGTATTTCTTACACCGGGAACGGGAAATGGTATTATTTTATCCCTTTCAGTTCTCTTATATAAGATCTTAAATTTGTTGCAAAACAATTTGACAAGGGATCTCATCACCATATTTTTTCAAAGTGGGATTATATTTTCTTGTCAGAAATTTATGCATCGACTGTGTAGCTCCGATTGGACAAACAGACGTAATTACTGTCTCCACAAAAATATAGATACCCTACTCAGAATAGGATACAGGGCAGATGTGACAACAGGAAAATTGACAGCGGCTACATACATGTATTTGATCGGGAAAACAGAGTCTGCTTTATCACACTTACGGCGGTTGCTGTCAGAGTATCCACCATATGCGGTGGAGACTACAATCAAAGATTCTTTCATGACAATATACACGGACGTTATGTGTGGTAGAGGATACACCATGGCCTACAAGATACGGCATGCCTTTGTACCACCATTTCATCTATTTGAAGGCATTCTAAATGCATTCCCGATGCCAATACGGATTTGGAGATCTTGTTCATTGCAACAAGATATCCCTATAGACGCTTTATCATACTCTTACTTCCTAGAAAGTCTCTGCTACATCCGGTCACATGATCATACGTCATTAATGAAATCTACAAGATGTCTGGTTAGTCGTCTAGATGATCTGTCCGATGAATATGAATTTATTGGAATCAGAATGTGCATTAGTATTATCAAGTATGCACGAGGTGAAAGTCAGTCAGCATGTAGATGGTTTGGATCAGCTTATAGAATGACGAATTCTTGTGAGCCGAATTCTTTTCATCCTTACGTTCGTCGTTGTGTATCATATCCAATAATGACATATATCGCCTGTTTATTAAATCGTCGATTCAAATCGTAAACGAGCGATCAAAATAACTCACTGAAATTGTCATTGAATAAGACTGACGGATCTGACGTTGATTAGGTGTGTGTGACTGTGTTCAGATTAACGTTGTGACTCACTGATATACCTTCTAAAAATGAAAGAGAATGTTGTAGTCTACATACATGTATCAATGACAGGTCTAATCTTAATGAAAACATTTGAGGATGATTTTGTACATGTATCGCAGTATTTTGCATTTTTTTCAAGTGAAACTTTACAAAATATCTTATTCTGTGTATTCGGTCTTTAACTGACTTGTTTAATATAGATAATTGTTTCTGATTTTTTTTTCGCAATAATTGCTAACGTGTGTACTAACTTCTTGCTCAATCCTACCTGAACTTATATTATTATTAAATGACAGTGACCTGATTAATAAAATGAATACTGTGTTAGGAATCTTAATTATCCATGTATATCTTGAAAACTGGAGTCCCATCGAAATACATACTAAGATGCCTTCCGCACTTGTACTCCAGATACTTCCTTAGATTACTTATTCTCTTAACACCTAGTGCTGCAGCTAGGTGTTGTTGGAGATCCCCTCCTTTCTTTTATTCTTTGTGGTTTCTATGCAACCGTGTCATTCTTTCTTCTGTTTGTCCCATGTTTCTTTTCGTGCGAGAAAATCTGTTTAGTATTTTCTTCCGAAATTCGTAAGCCTGTCGAATGTGAAATTTGGAATCAGGTTTCGGCTTTTTGTGTTTGACTTTCATTCACTCATTGAAAACTTCTATTTCTTGTAAACACTGCCTTGCTTCATGTCATAAGAAATATGACAAATATGGACAATGGCCATATACTGTGACATTGCGTATATTAGTACAGTAATGTAGTAGTCCCCTCTTACATTTCTTCGGTCCTTTGTCAGACAAGAAAAGAGGGGAAAATACAAAAGGATACGTGACTCACCCTACAGGACTCGTTTATGTTCTACTACAATACAGTGATGCAAAAATTTGCTAAAACTCCCATTTGAATGATTTATTGTTTATTTCACAACACTGCCGCGTGTGCAGTGCTATGTAAACTGGCAGTGTCATCTGCTCAGCGGAGTGTCTAATTTCGAAAACCAAATCGGTAATTTTAATGACGGCTGCTCACTCTGGATACATAAAGTTTGTAAAAATTAAAGCTGTAAATATATGTTGTTGTTTTTTTAATTCCAAATTAATGTGAGAGACATCTACCTGCTCTATGCCCTTTGATCTTACACTGCCAAAATGGTGAATTTAATAATTCATTTCGAAACATTAAATGAAAGTTTATACACCCAGACAGTAAGACAGGCAGACAGACAGTAAGACAAGCAGGCAGACAGACAGTGAGACAATTAGACAGACAAACAGTTAGACAGGCAGACAGACAGTAAGACAAGCAGGCAGACAGACAGTAAGACATGCAGACAGACAGACAAGCAGACAGACAGAAAGTAAGACAGGCAGACAGACAGTAAGACAGGCAGAAAGACAGACAGTAAGACAACCAGGCAGAAAGTCAGTAAGATAGGCAGACAGACAGACAGACAAGCAGACAGACAGACAGTAAGACAGGCAGACAGACTAAAATGAATTGATAATGTAGATGTCCGTATGTGTAGGAGATGAGTGATTTGATAGTGTAGATGTCTGTATGTGTAGGAAATGTGTGATATGATAGTGTAGATGTCTGTATGTGTAGGAGATGTGTGATATGAAAGTGTAGATGTCTGTATGTGTAGGAGATGTATGATATGATAGTGTAGATGTCTGTATGTGTAGGAGATATATGATATGATAGTGTAGATGTCTGTATGTGTAGGAGATGTATGATATGATAGTGTAGATGTCTGTATGTGTAGGAGATGTATGATATGAAAGTGTAGATGTATGTATACATAGAAGATGTATGATATGAAAGTGTAGATGTCTGTATGTGTAGGAGATGTATGATATGATAGTGTAGATGTCTGTATGTGTAGGAGATGTATGATATGATAGTGTAGATGTCTGTATATGTAGGAGGTGTATGATATGAGAGTGTAGATGTCTGTATGTGTAGGAGATGTATGATATGATAGTGTAGATGTCTGTATGTGTAGGAGATGTATGACATGATAGTGTAGAAGTCTGTATATGTAGGAGATGTATGATATGAAAGTGTAGATGTCTGTATATGTAGGAGATGTATGATATGATAGTTTAGATGTCTGTATGTGTAGGAGATGTATGATATGATAGTGTAGAAGTCAGTGTATGTAGGAGATGTATGATATGATAGTGTAGAAGTCTGTATATGTAGGAGATGTATGATATGAAAGTGTAGATGTCTGTATATGTAGGAGATGTATGATATGATAGTGTAGATGTCTGTATATGTAGGGGATGTATGATATGATAGTGTAGATGTCTGTATGTGTAGGAGATGTGTGATATGACAGTGTAGATGTATGTATGTGTAGGAGATGTATGATATGATAGTGTAGGATGTCTGTATGTGTAGGATATGTATGATATGATAGTATAGATGTCTGTATGTGTAGGAGATGTGTTATATAATTGTGTAGATGTTTGTATGTTTAGGAGATGTATGATATGATAGTGTAGATGTCTGTATGTGTAGGATATGTATGATATGATAGTGTAGATACATGTATATGTAGGAGATGTGTTATGTGATAGTGTAGATGTCTGTATGTGTAGGAGATGTATGATATGATAGTATAGATGTCTGTATGTGTAGGAGATGTGTTATATGATAGTGTAGATGTTTGTATGTTTAGGAGATGTATGATATGATAGTGTAGATGTATGTATATGTAGGATATGTATGATATGATATAGTAGATATCTGTATGTGTAGGAGATGTATGATATGATAGTGTAGATGTCTGTTTGTGTAGGAGATGTATGATATGATAGTGTAGATGTCTGTATGTGTAGGATATGTATGATATGATAGTATAGATGTCTGTATGTGTAGGAGATGTGTGATATGATAGTATAAATGTCTGTATGTGTAGGAGATGTGTGATAGATAGTGTAGATGTCTGTATGTGTAGGAGATGTGTGATATGATAGTGTAGATGTCTGTTTGTGTAGGAGATGTATGATATAATGGTGTAGATATATGTATATGTTGGAGATGTGTTATGTGATAGTGTAGATGTCTGTATGTGTAGGAGATGTATGATATGATAGTATAGATGTCTGTATGTGTAGGAGATGTGTTATATGATAGTGTAGATGTTTGTATGTTTAGGAGATGTATGATATGATAGTGTAGATGTATGTATATGTAGGATATGTATGATATGATAGTGTAGATATCTGTATGTGTAGGAGATGGATGATATGATAGTATAGATGTCTGTATGTGTAGGAGATGTGTGATATGATAGTATAAATGTCTGTATGTGTAGGAGATGTTTGATATGATAGTGTAGATGTCTGTTTGTGTAGGAGATGTATGATATGATAGTGTAGATGTCTGTATGTGTAGGATATGTATGATATGATAGTATAGATGTCTGTATGTGTAGGAGATGTGTGATATGATAGTATAAATGTCTGTATGTGTAGGAGATGTTTGATATGATAGTGTAGATGTCTGTATGTGTAGGAGATGTGTGATATGATAGTGTAGATGTCTGTATGTGTAGGATATGTTTTATATGATAGTGTAGATGTCTGTATGTGTAAGAGATGTATGATATGATAGTGTAGATGTCTGTATGTGTAGGATACGTATGATATGATAGTATATATGTCTGTATGTGTAGGAGATATGTGATATGATAGTGTAGATGTCTGTATGTGTAGGAGATGTATGATATGAAAGTGTAGATGTCTGTATATGTAGGAGATGTGTGATATGATAGTGTAGAAGTCTGTATATGTAGGAGATGTATGATATGAAAGTGTAGATGTCTGTATATGTAGGAGATGTATGATATGATAGTGTAGATGTCTGTATATGTAGGGGATGTATGATATGATAGTGTAGATGTCTGTATGTGTAGGAGATGTGTGATATGACAGTGTAGATGTATGTATGTGTAGGAGATGTATGATATGATAGTGTGGGATGTCTGTATGTGTAGGAGATGTGTTATATCATAGTGTAGATGTTTGTATGTTTAGGAGATGTATGATATGATAGTGTAGATGTCTGTATGTGTAGGATATGTATGATATGATAGTGTAGATATATGTATATGTAGGAGATGTGTTATGTGATAGTGTAGATGTCTGTATGTGTAGGAGATGTATGATATGATAGTATAGATGTCTGTATGTGTAGGAGATGTGTTATATGATAGTGTAGATGTTTTTATGTTTAGGAGATGTATGATATGATAGTGTAGATGTATGTATATGTAGGATATGTATGATATGATAGTGTAGATATCTGTATGTGTAGGAGATGTATGATATGATAGTGTAGATGTCTGTTTGTGTAGGAGATGTATGATATGATAGTGTAGATGTCTGTATGTGTAGGATATGTATGATATGATAGTATAGATGTCTGTATGTGTAGGAGATGTGTGATATGATAGTATAAATGTCTGTATGTGTAGGAGATGTGTGATATGATAGTGTAGATGTCTGTATGTGTAGGAGATGTGTGATATGATAGTGTAGATGTCTGTATGTGTAGGATATGTTTGATATGATAGTGTAGATGTCTGTATGTGTAGGAGATGTATGATATGATAGTGTAGATGTCTGTATCTGTAGGATATGTATGATATGATAGTATATATGTATGTATGTGTAGGAGATATGTGATATGATAGTGTAGATGTCTGTATGTGTAGGAGATGTATGATATGATAGTGTAGATGTCTGTATGTGTTGGAGATGAGTGATTGGATAGTGTACGATGTCCTCATGTCTTGGAATTGAATAATATGATAGTGTATGATGTATGTTCATGAAGGAATTTCATGTTTTATCAAAGTAGAATGCCTGTACATATGGGAATAATATTTATAAGTCATGATTTAGTTCTTTAAAACCATCTTCTCTTAGATCGTTCATCATCACAAAGACTTTGCAACTTTTCGCAGCTAACGCGAAATGCATGCATGTGCTGCGAATATCATGACGTCAAAGACTAACATAAACATTTGCAATGAACGCCAGAGAAGGAAGGATGTATTTTTATTAGAATTGTTATAGATAGATCGTCGTTTTTTACATTTGATAAAGGCTAAGGGGCCGAAAATTTGTGTATTTGAGTGTTTGTGTTTTTATTTGTTATCTTCCCTTCCCTCTGGAAGAAATATTTCAATCTACTTAAATAAGTACAAAATCATACAATAATTCCAAAGGTAAATTTAACTCCACAGTAAGCAACATGTGATACCTTTTTTTCGCTGATTTCAAAGGTGATATGGTTGTCTTGACAACAGTATCCTCTGACCTTGACCCTTCACTTGGAATCAGCACTGGCAATCCTGCTGCTGCTCTTTGTGTTTCCCCAAGGATGCTCCAAACAGAAGATCTGTAACCATAGCAACAAAAGAAAATTATCATCCGTTTTCTAAAATACTTTTTATTCTCTCATATCCGCGTATGTGTTACAGTGTAGGCCCATGAAATACAGCTATGTGAGCTACTTCTGTATCACATATCACGTGATAGCTGTATCACATATCACGTGACGCTATTGTTTCGATTGTTTACGCTATTATGACGTCATGATTTCAGCCCGCAAAACGAACAAGCTAGCGGCGACGTCGCCATAAAACTTCGATTTTAAGATCGTTTTTAAATGTACTCTTGCGTTTTATTTTGAAAAGCCTAATATTCGTAGTTTATTCTTATAGAATAAACCATTTTCGGGGTCGCTGAATTCGAATATCGCAAAATTTTTGCGATTAGATCCACTTGACATTTTTTCAGACTTCGTCCCTTTTCTTTCAGTTTTGTTTTGACCCTTAGATATGAGAGAAAAATACTCTTTCATGTTCTTCTATGAAAGATACATCGTTTCCACCCTCGGGGTCTCAAAATTTTGCAAAACCCTCGGCAAGCCTCGGGTTTTACATGATATTGAGACCCCTCGGGTGGAACCGATGTATCTTTCATAGAAGACCATGAAAGAGTCTTATAGTAAATATTATTAAATTCTTAGATAATACTAATTTAATGTGCTTTGGAATATATTTTTCTGATGTAAAGACAAGAGAAATTTCAATCCTAACAAAACTTTTCTGTGCTGTTGAGCTTATCGTCAGGATCTTTTTTAACTCATAGCAGTGACATGTACTATACATGTAACAACAATACTTTTGCATGAAGAGCCAGATAGGCTGTTCATTAATAATCTTATTCAGACTTAGTGAAAATTTTGACAACTTACAAAAGATCTCAGCATTTACACTAAAATTATCATGATTATAAGGTCAAGTTATATTGTGACTATTGTACGACTATTTGAATAATTAAAACTACAAATGAGTAAAGGTGAAGGTCCACTTGTCTCTAAATTTCGTCAAAAATGATTTTATGAAAGTTACGATTTTCTTTTCTATCTGTAATATTCTATTAAAATATGTGCGAATATATCAGGTTCATATTTCAAGGAGTTGTAAAGTCACGTGCGTAAGATATTACGTCATGTTGAAAGGTCATTCACTCCGGATGACGGAAAATGATGGAAAACCACCATATGTAAATCATAAATCTTTTGAATAAACTGTTAAAGAAAAAGTAAAAGACCTTAACATGTTTGATCCTAAATATGTGGCCTTGACCTTTACAGTGACCTTGACACTTATTGGGTGTTAAGTATCATCATGCTTGATAATTCAAACATGTTTAATGATCATGGTACAATAATTATGTATATCAAGTATAAGTTAATAGAGCCATTTATGTGGGTAACTATATAACAGACATACACTGGACAAAGTGATCCCTATTCGTCACCCCTGGCAATGAAAGGAAAATTACATACGATTGGAGGTTGTGGAGTCATGTGATCAAAAAGCACCGGCAGCATCATCAGGTTTAGAAGCTGAAACAAAAATAATCATTAAATTTGTGAAATTCGTTTCGTATATTCGTATATTGCGGGGTCATTTGATGATAAATCCATTCCAACAAGAAGCTTGTTCATATAAATTCTATTTGACAGAAATAATTCATGAGCTGCTTAATGGATCTAGCTAAATTCAAAAATAGAGCCGCTAAAACTTGGAATAAGCAGCCAGTGCGTTTAAGCTATCTAAGTGACATATAACGACATCTCGAACATATAATTTATGTCAGTTCTTTCTTATACATAAAGTAAACGCTACACTTTAACCAAAATGTTGAAACACTGATGGACGGATGGACAGACGGATATCGCCATTTCATAGACCGGATTTTGCGTCGCAATCCAGCCAAAAAGTTGTAAGATGTTATTACAATTTCTTCGTTTCCGACACGGGTGGTGTGGACAGTAAATCATTTTAAAATGTACATGTACTTACCTACTGATGAATTTCAAGAATACACAATGGAACCTATACTTCAGTCGTTGATAACTGGCCTGCATGCGTTGGCTGTCATTAAATTTGCGATTCCAACATTATTTGTGGACCATGCTTGTTGGTGGTGTTTTTGCATACATGTACTAATTTAACCATATTTTGGATACCTTGCTGTCAGTGCAGATACATTACCAATCGATTCTTCACAAATTCTTGATAGTTTCTGGCATATAATCGAGGTGGAGTTGTAAAACATCTTAGTTATACTGCTGAAAATTCTAAAATTTCGTTGTTATGCTTTGAAATCGAAAGTAGACCTAGAACATTCCGAATCCGACAAAAACATAGGGCTAACTATCAAAAAGAAAGATACAAAATTAAAATAAAGCTAATCTTAAATTATCAGCATAATGAAATAACACAGAGCTGTTGAAGGGTGAGGATATACATATACATATATGGATATTGTTTGGTGGTTAAAGGTGCATAATCACTACCATGTCAATATTATATTTTTTTATGTTTTTGAAAAAAATAAAATTTCAAACCATAAGGGAGCAACCATTTGATTTTTAGGGGGGGGGGGGGTCAGGAAGACTTTGAAAAAAATCCGGATCGGAATTTTAGAGAAGAAAATTTCCGGCCCGAAGGACCTGTCAAAAAAAATTTCCGGATCATGAAATTGCCCCTCCACCTCACTTTTTAGTGTGTCATAAACTAAGTACAAATAAAAATGGAACAAACTTTATGCTGGACTTAATTAATCAAATTCAAACGTCATAAGCACCATATAGCCTGTCTCCGTTGAGTATCATATTAGTGAATAGATTATCTTTGGGTATCATATTGAATTCAAGAAGTTAAAATGAAGTGATCGATCTGCTGGCAAGAGATGAACTCATTCTGTGTTTGATGTTTAATATCAAGCTGAATTATTGAAAATTTAGAGTAAATTTCAACATTGGAAAATTACAACAACAAAAATAATAATAATCCGGCCTGAAAGCCCGGCGAAAAAAAAATTTTATGAGGTGGGAGGAAGGAGGGCGGGAGGAGAGAGAGAGGGAGGGAGAGAAGGGGAAAAGGGAAGGGAGGGGGAGGTAAGGGAAGGGTGAAAAGGAGGGGGAAGGAGAAGGGGCGGGAGGGGGAGGTAAGGAGGCTGGAAGGGGGAGAGAGGTACCCCCTGTAGATGTATTTCGCTATCGCGTCGATGCTGACACGACGCCATTTTTATGAGGGGGGAAGGAGGGCGGGAGGAGAGAGAGGGGGAGGGAGGAGGATGAGAAGGGGAAAAGGGAAGGGAGGGGAGAAAGGGGGAGGGAGGAGGATGAGAAGGGGAAAAGGGAAGGGAGGGGAGAAAGGGGGAGGTAAGGGAAGGGTGAAAAGGAGGGGGAAGGAGAAGGGGCGGGAGGGGGAAGGAGAAGGGGCGGGAGGGGGGAGGTAAGGTTGCTGGAGGGGGAGAGAGGTACCCCCTATCCGCCCCCCCACCAGAGTTCGATCCTCGTCTACTGACATACGTATATACATATATCCTTGTTCTATGTTAATTATTCTGTTTTTGGTTGCATTCATACATTGTAAATTTGGTGTGTGAGTGTGTTTTTTTATCAATTTTCCTAAAAAGGAACCAAAAAAAAACTATAGCATAAGAAAGAAGAAAGCTTCTTTCAATTGATGTTATATAATTAGAAAATTATTTTTCAGGGCAGAGCAACATACTTTAATTGATGTTTGGTGTTTTCTGGGCTTTATACGTATTAAAAAAGAAAAAAATCATAGGTTCATTGATGTCGACCAAGTATTTTTCCGTGAAATCGAGGAAGATAATATATACCTCTTTTTCTCTGTAGCTGCATTATACATGTAAAAAGAGATTATTTTCAAAATGAAGCAAAATAGCCCAATGGACTAAAGTCAAAGTCAGAAACTGAGCCTCCCCGAATTGCTACGACTTGACATTTTGTAAAAGTCGGGTGGTCGACATGGAAATGTTTCTGATTTTTTATCCCGACTACTCTGTCTCGACATAGCGCCATCAAATGACGATGTATACCCTACTTCATGACAACTGACCCGTCTTATTCCGTCTTAGCAATATCCTATCCCGATTTTCCCTGACTTGTGCAGACTAAGCCGCGATTTATAACGATCTATATCCTGATTGGACTCCGACCTACGTCGACTTAACTCCGATCTATGCCAACTTTCCTCCTTCCTATTCCTCCTTAACGACGTTAACGTTGACACAAGCTTTGAGCTTTCCTTTCAATCCCAATGAAGTGTCGTACCTTGTTTCAAATTAATTTAGCGGGAAACGGCACAGATTCTTCTCTTTCTAATGACGTCACGTCAATGTAAACTTTCCTATCCTCGAGCGCGTTGAGGTTCAGGACTCTGACGTCATTTTATATGACGTCATTTGGACTCAGTGGCCTCACGTCCTCACTAGGTATAACACACTGAGGCCAAAATGAGTTCCAGATTGCAGCTTACCTGTGATATCTGCCAAAAATCTATGCGAGGCGACAACCTGCAGAGACATCGCAAAACTTGTCAAACAAGAAGACTGTCCAGTCAACGGTCAAGCAGTCCGGAGCAGGGGTCGGAGGATGACATACAGAGGCGATTAGACCAGTAAGCGAGGGGGAGAGCCCTTGTAGGGGCTACAAGCCAAGCTTCTAACCACACTCACCCTCCTACTGGTCAACAAAAGAAGGCAAAGAAAAAAGACGGCAAAGGAAAGAACTTCATGCTGCCTTTCCAATCCACTTGCAAGTACGAACTCCAACGGTACTTCCAGAATAAGGGTGGAGAGACGTGGATGAGAGCGTTAGCTGCCGGTAATGAGTGGGGAAGCGGATTCAACGAGCTAGGCCATACCCATGCCGTAATCCAGACCAAAACAGAGATGACGTTCAAGGAATTTAGGCTGAAATGGAAGGGTCCAAATATAGGGGACATCCAGAGATGCCAAAATGTGAAGGATTCTGTGCGTTACGTCACCAAAGAGGATCCACGGAGCTTATGTTTCCATTTTGATAAAGACTGGACAAGCTTGCTAGTGAAGGCTTACATTTATGCACAGAAGAGCTCCAAATTGGTTCCAACATCCTATCCGTACTGTTCCCTGCCGCCTTTCCAGCAAAGGCAATTCCGTGATATGTGGACTCAGTTCCGGGCAGAGGAGCAGGACGCTAGGCAATGTTGGGCCAATGAGGAGCTCGAACTGCGACCATGGCAACGGCAGGTCAGACGTCAGATACTGCAACAAGACGATAGGACGGTCGGTACTGTGGATACATGACGAGGTGGGAGGCCATGGCAAGAGCACACTTGCAAAGTATATGATGGGCGAAGGAGCAATGTACGCCACCAACAGCTCGACAGTGAATTTCGCCTATGCCTACAACGAGGAGAAGGTGGTTATATTTGACTTTGTGCGTGACGACAGAGACCATATTAACTACGGGATTCTAGAATGCCTCAAGAATGGTATGATGTTCTCTGCCAAATATGAAAGTAGGGTAAAGAGGTTCACACCAGCCAAGGTTGCAGTTTTTGCCAATTTCGCCCCTGACTACGAGAAGTTGTCAGCAGACAGATGGTTAGTCTACAACCTAGAAGACGGCAAACTCCTATGAGTTAGAGCTGTATAGCTAACATATTTATCCCCCTCTTTAGGGGGTACAAATCTCTAGAAAAGTGGCTATGAGTTTCATTCGCTTACTTCAAATAAACACCAACCACATGACAGCTACACCCATCCCCACCTTAGTTAATTTACGATTTCAGACAAAAAAAATCAATAATATTAATAATACAAATGTAACACCGACATAAGTTACATAAAATGTGATACGTTCTAGAATTTTTTTGTCTAATGGATTAACAAACATCACAAAAAAAGTAGGCAGAGATTTTCTTGAAGTTAGTGGCGACCAATTGCCGGGTAACGGATCATAATGGGTCTTATTTGGGGGGGAGGGGGGGCACCCGATGTCATTCTGTATATTTCAGGCTACATGTCAAACCAATTTTAAGAAATACAGCTAGAATTGAGAAAAGAGATTCCACCATTGCAATTTGTGTAGATATGGGCAGCAACCATGAGCGACTGAGAGCTTCGATGTATTTAGAAAAAGGTCCATGTACAAGCAGAAAGGCAGCCTTCAGCAAAATGATACCAGAAAAAAAGATGAAAGCAAAAAACATAATGTCGAAAAATAAAAGAGGGAGAGAGAGATACAGATAGAGAGAGAGAGAGACCAAAAAGAAAAGAAAAAATAAAAGAAAGAAATATATATCATGTATACATAGTGATAACTTATAAAAATGATAAACCCCCTCCCTTCTCTGTATATTCTTTAGATTCAAGAATATTATATATAAAATCATATATATTATACTATAATATAATAATAATATGTACTGAGGATGGAATGCAAATGACCTGAGGTCTACTATTAGTTATTACTGTTTTATTTTGTGAATGACCAAAATCTTAACCTCCTTGCCAAAAGGGGCGCATGTGGGACTTTCTCTTACTGGTTAGTCCGTACCCGAAATATCTTATTTAAAAAAAGTATTGTAAAAAGGGGAGTTTAGAACACAAATGCATGAAGGCAACGTAAAATATTATTGAGAAAATTGCCGCTTACAGGCTCACTGATTCTTACAACAATGATGGATTTACTGACGGTCAGAGATTAAGGCTGCGTGCACATGACGCGAATAACGCAATCCAATTTGTTGGCACCAGTGGCGTATCTAGGATTCCAGAAAAGAATGGGGGTCGAACCCCAGCTTAAAAAAACTGACAAGCATTAAAAAAAACGGGGGGGGGGGTTGTTGAATTAATTTTGTTTTTCCAATTCCTGAGAGGCTGAAATGCAAGAGTCCCCATACCCTTTTACAATTTAACCCCCCCCCCGCCAACTCAAAAGCTGGATCCTCCATTGGGATGGATTAAATATGTCAGATATTTACTTTGTCTTTCCTATATCAGTTTATTTTGAAGAGAGCTGTATCGCTGGATCATGTACATGTTAGTCCTGAAAAAATCATTATAAATACTGACAAAATAAATATTTATATATTTTCAAATATAAAGTCACAATTGATTATACAACATCTTCTGCCCCATTCATTAAAATTATTCATATAAATATTCAATTTTGCATGGTGAAGTTTGCATTCATTACCCCCCCCCCCTCTTCTCACTTTTCGTAAACCAATATTACATGGTCAACTTTACATTAAAATGTTCTTTACATGGGACACATGTATAAGAGTACTTTCACTGATGCCGCATGTTTCATTAAGATTCCTTTTTCACCATTAATCATATGTACATCATTATAGCCAAAAACATATGACAAAAATATAGTGTATGAAATAGTGACTGGTTCCTGGCCTTGGTTTTCTCCTTTATCGTTAACACTATTAGAAAAAAAAAAACTCATCACGAAAGTAAAAGAGGAAACCAGAACGGGTACCAGTCTACACTAGATTCATTCATGCTATATAGATTCATTTTAAAACGAAAACAATGGGGACCGTCCTCATCCATTGAATGAGAGGTAGGAGTGACTTTCTTAAAAAAGAAAAAGTGTTAAAAATGAGAAAAAAAATGTGTTCCTCTTTGGAATCGAACTCGCTACCTTAGTATCAAGAGTCCGACGCCAATACCACTACACCACCTCAGCATGTCTCTTTACCACTTAAAAGTCATACCGTAATTTATGATTATATCGTATGAAGATAAAGATAAAATTACTTGCACTCTCAACATTTACATCGATGTACATGTCGATGAAACAAAATGTTAAGAAAGTAAATTCTTTCATTTATAAAACGACAGATCAGTGGCGGATCTAGGTATTCAGAAAGGGTTTGAGTCCAGTATCAAAGAAGATTTTCTACAGAATACATTACAAGAGAAAAAAAGAAGATAAAGAAAAATGAAAAAGAAAAAAAAACTGTGTGGGACCTCACCTAAATTTGTGACTTTAAAACCATAAATTAATGACTACACATTACAGATGTGCACAGATGTCAGTGGCGGAGCTACCATGTATATGCTTGCATGCTAAAGCTTATATGCTAAAGCATCCAATTTTTATGAAATTTTCTCAAATTATTCTAAATTCGAGGAATTTCATTTTTATCAAAATCGTTTATACAGACAAACATTGAATTAAACCATCCGATTATGAATTAACACAGATAAGTCTTTATGTGTATATGTTGCGATTTTACCCGTTATACCAAAGAAAACTCTAGTACTTGCTTGTATCGATATCCGATGAATGTCCTTTGAGGAATGATTTATATGTAGATGCTCATTTCATGCTTAAAAGAGAATTTTTATGCACAATTAGGTTGTAGATACATGGGTTTTAAGGCGTAGAACAATAATCACAGCGCGCATCATATTTTTGGCGTGAAATCCCGATTTACCAATATATTCAGTCATATTCATATTTTTTTCCATGAAAGTGTTTAGGTTTGAAAATATAGAAAAGTATATTAATGCTACTGATGACACAGACCCATAACGAAAACAAATAGCACAATTTTTTTTTTTTTTTTTTTTTTGGTTAGCTCCTAGTCTTTTGAAGAAAAAAATTCAATCGTACTTTAAAAAATGATTAGAAAATGCCGTAGAGCGTGTATAACAACAGTGCTGCCCATGCATTAGTGTGAAAATAAAGCCAACGTTAAATTTCCTATAGCTTCGTTGGATGACGTCATTAGGACTCGCAGTCTTTCCCGCGTCATTTTGACGTCATGTCAATGCTAACTTTCCTATAGGAATGACGTCATCAGGCCTCAGTGGTCTCACGGCCTCACTTTTTACTGGCGGCGCCTACAGTAATACTAGATTATACAAACTGAGGCCAAATTGAGTCCTCGCTCACAGCTTACCTGCGGTATTTTTGCCAAAACGGAGACACTGGACATAATGTTTGGAGTTTTGAAGGGGGATACTAGTTATGCATTATCTATTATTTTCTACTATTAATCAGTAGGAGTCTCACGCTACAGCTTCGCTATCGCGTCGATGCTGACATGACGCCATTTTTATGACATTTTCTTCGTTGTATATTCTGTGTTGTTCTTATCGGGCAATTATTTTCAAGCACTGAAATATCAGTATGAATCAATGCGATTTCCCATATAATTTTATCCCATTGTATTTATCTAAGGAATGTTTCAAAGTTCTGTTTGGCTATGGGAAAAGCTTCACGGGTTAATGTTCGTTTTTCGTATCTTCATATTTTCACCATGCAGGTGAAAATACATTAAAATTTTATAGAAGTGTAGTGTTATCTTTAGAAACATCAGTACGCATGTAACTAGATATCTGAACTGAAAAAAAATTAAGGAGAAAAGAACTCCAACAACACCATGTTGCAGCATTTACAGCAAAATCCCACTCAATGCAAAAACACCGAGCAGACAAGCACAGAAAAGGGACAAGGAACTTCAACGCACGACACAGAAACATCAAACACAAAGGACTTCACATAAACCAAGGTTTTGGTCGACATCAAACTAATTTTGCAAATCAGTTTTACATAATGCATTGTTATACCCTTGTCAGTATCTCTATATAAAATACCCATAGGAAAAATGCCTATAAATTCGAATATTTGACCAAGCGGTCAATATTTACATCAATATTGGCCCTAGGGCAATATTTCGAAAAATATTGACCGATAAACGGTACATCGTTTATGACGTCGCGTCATTGATGACGCTATTAGCTCTACCTATTTTTCCGCGCTATTTCTCTTATAGAAGAAAATGAACGTAAACATGTCGGGCTAATCGGTTCGTTGCTGCAGTATTGATGTAAGGTATAACAAAACAATTATTGACTGGGAATTCGGGCAATATATGATTTGTTGGACCTTCAGACAAATATAGCCCTCGGCCTTCGGCCTAGGGCAATATTTTATCTTCAGGTCCAACAAATCATATATTGCCCTCATTCCCAGTCAATAATTGTATAATATTGTATTATACGAAGCAAACATCTAAATTCTTATTGTTTTCATACTCTAGTCATCAATAACTCTAGTCATGATATTAGTAAACAGAAGAATGTTGTTGTTATATGTGTTTTATAAGTATATCAATGCATGCATAATGATTTTGTTCAAGTATCTCGTTAACAGACTCTCAATTTCATGGACATTAAAAATTTATACATTTTAATCATATTAAAGATTTTCTCTGTGATTATAATTATAATATCAATTGTTATCATTGTACGTCTAATTGACCTTCCTCCGTTATTTCTAATCCGAGCAAACAGATTGGTACCTAGAAGCAAACACCTAGAAGTAACAATGAAACATTTCAAATTATACTATTTTCCAGGCTATCGAAGATTTTGGATAAATTCCTTTTACAAGTGTATAAAAATACATCTGCAACCTGAAGTGTACAGTAAGTATCCATAATGACCCCTACAACCTGCTTGTAGAGTTTCTCATAAAACATGAAAATCTAAATAAATGTTGTCCAAGAGGAAGGACAACTGAGTTAAAGAAGATCCTGACGATAATCTCAACAGCACTCACAATAGATCACAATATCGAGCATCGGCGGACCCCAAGCAAGGTAGAGGTTGGACCAGGTGCCCGGGAGGAGAAAGCATCCCCTGTTGAAGCAAAATTGAATCCCATATTGAGATGAGGTCAGGAGCTTGGGGATCCTCCTGTTTATGTTTATATAACCATATGATAATTTTCTCCATCAGATTTAAATTTACATAATAAATAAGATTGGATGAGCTTTCAGAAGTGTTTCATTGACCAGGTTAAAGTAGGGTATTTAAGTCCTCTGGATTTAGATAAGACAGTTAAAGGACCTTAATATGAACTTTCTGTACTGGACAGAATATTAACAGGACAAATTCCTTCCCAAAATAACGATGAATGACATTTCTGTGCTTGACTTTTCTGAACTTAAAGTATGATCTTTCTGCTACCGTTGTCACTTCTGATATACCGGTATCATTCGATAACGATAAAAAGGAAAGTTTGTTGAGTAGGACCTAATAAGAAGATCCTGACGACAATCTCAACAGCACTCACAATAGAGCACCAAAATGGGCATCGACGGACCCCTAGCAAAGTAGAGGTGGGACCAGTTGTCCGGGGGGAGTAAGCATCCCCTGTTTGGCTAGCCGCACCCGCCGTCGATGTTCACGCACGAAACCGAAAGCAATATTTACAAATCATGCACTGACTGAGTAGAAAGTGCTATGGCGACTTTGTCAGGAAAAGATATTTGAAACACTTACTGTCAATCCCATCGCGGGGAACTTTTTTACGAGCTCCACACGACAAAGGGCATAAATTTGACACAAATGCGATAAAGAAAATTCTGACGACAATCTCAACAGCACTCATAATAGAGCATTAAATAGAGCTTCTAGCAAGCTAGCGGTGAGACCAGGTGCCTGGGAGGAGTAAGCATTCCTAAAACACTATGTCATGTGTCAAATGACATAGATGGCGGATTAGTTGCTGCTGAATTTCTGATTTTCAGACGAACAATTCGGCGAGTTTCACTTAGGTTTATTGCGCCATAAAATAGAAGAATTCTATCCATTGCGAATTTGTCAAGGTATGTTTTCCTGCTCTGTCGTTAAAGGGAATCGAGTCACTTTTACCCGTATCCGCGGTACTGTTACTTGTACACTATGTATATGTATTTTATATTTGACAACATATATGAGATCGCTACAACTAGCAGGGCGCAGACTCTATAACGTACACCCATTACTTTAATTTCTGAATTTCGGTTACATGTTATGTGAAGCATGTCCTGTGGGACCAGGAAGTGTGAAAAAAAATCAAAAAAAGTATATAAATGTGCATCATAAGTGTCTCCCTTTTTTAATTATGATTGAAACTTAAATTCAGCTTCCATTGGTCTCATTGGTTTATGTGTATTTTTTTGTGTATGGTGACTATAAATCGTATTCAGTATTCCTTGTACCTTTTGCGCCTCTTGATATGCTACTGGATCGACCCCACAGGAAATAATGCATAAATCTAAATTCTAAAAATAAAAAAGAGAGCGCTAGTGAATGAATTTTGGCCGCTTATGAAAAGCACTGATGAGAATTTAATATTCGAAACACGTGTCTGGTGCAATAAAATTGGTTTGAAATTTTCTTCAAGAAGGTATATAGTCGGAACACTTCCGTATCATTGATATGGGGTGTGTCGTTGCTTTGCTGTGGACCGATGGTATCTCTGCTGTTTTCAGTAGGGTAGAAGAGTCCGATTAAACATTCCGTCCGGTACATAAAGGTTATATTCAGGTTACATGTATTTGGCCGTCTTGTTTTATTCCAGAGGGGTTTAATACCCTATGTTTACCCGGTCAATGATACACTTCTGAAACAAAGGAGGGAATCTCCGACAACACCAGGTTGAAGCGTTGCAACACCCACAGCAAAACCACAAAACACCCAACGCAAAAACACAAAGCAGACAAGCGCAGAAAGAGACCCATAAGGGACAAGGAACGTCAACGCACAACACAGAAACATCAAACACAAAGGACTACAATAAACCAACGAGACCAATGGGCAACCGGTGCCGACTTAGGACTGCAATCTGCCACGGAAATAGCAGAAGGTGTGGTTATCGTGATTACATGCGCACAACCCTCCCACTTTTCCGATTACCCAGAGGTCTCGGAGAACGTACAATTGTTGTATAAAACAACCTCCTCACTGTCAGATGACCACACACAAACAATACCGCAAAACGCAGGGGCCCAAGTAACACAGATGACTGTGTAAATGGATATCAAAAGAGGGTGTACGTAAGACAGTCCGTGCTCATGTATGCTATCACCCGAGGAGTGATCCAATGTCACTCCTCAGAAAGTACATCCAATGTCATACAAAGGGTCGTTGCCTTATTTGGTTCCCCTCCATGCCTACTTATCTACAAGATACCCCTAAGTTGTAAACAAGCATTTGGCCTTTTATCTATACAGGAGTTTGTAGAAGTCTAATACACCTTCTTTTTTGTAAGTTGTTTCTTAATATCTATAAACAATCATTCGGTGTATTATCTGTACAAAGGTTTGTACGTCTAATAGACCTTCCTCCGTTATTTCTAATCCGAGCAAGCCGATTGGTACCTAGAAGCAAACACCTAGAAGTAACAATGAAACATTTTAAATAATACTATTTTCCAGGCTATTGAAGATTTTGGATTAATTCTTTTTATAAGTGTATAAAAATACATCTGCAACCTGAGGTGTACAGTAAGTATCCATAATGACCCCTACAACCTGGTTTTAGAGTGTCTCACAAAATCTAAATAAATGTTGTCCAAGGTAGGACAAATGAGTGAAAGAAGATCCTGACGATAACCTCAACAGCAATTGATCACAATATCGAGCATCGGCGGACTCCAAGCAAGCTAGAGGTGGGACCAGGTGCCCGGGAGGAGTAAGCATCCCCTGTTTGGCTAGTCGCACCCGCCGTCGATGTTCACGCACGAAAATGAAAACAATAAAAACATGCACTGTCGGAGGTAATGTCTATATGGAAAGTGCTATGGCGAGCATGTCCAGAAAAATATTCAAAACAATTACTGTCATACCCCTCGTGGGGAGCTTTTTTTTACGAGCTCCACACGGCAAAGGGCATGAAGATGCATGAATGAATAAAAATATATAAAACACGTGTTTGGCTTACTCTTATTTTCATAAATACATCAGTACATTAAATAGGGTATGCATTACACGCCTTATTACATTGATAAAATGTTGAACTTTAATCTTTAAGGTAATTCCTAGGGAGTAAGCATCCCCTGTTGGCTAGCTCGAAAATGAAACAATATATAAGATACATGCACTGTCTGAGGTTATGTCTATATAGGAAGTGCTATGACGACAATATCAGTGGAAAATATTCAAAACACTGTCAAACCCCTCGCCGGGACCTTTTTGACGAGCTCCACATGGCAAAGGGCAAGGCATTACACAGGTCACTACACAGGTCCATGATTTGTACGATTTGTACTAAATTCCTAAATATAACAAAATACATGTATCAAAATTAAACATTCTGTATGCTGTAATATTTTTTTCTACTATTAATCAGTAGGAGTGTCAGTGTAGATGTTTGTATGTTTAGGAGATGTGTGATATGATAGTGTAGATGTCTGTATATGTAGGATATGTATGATATGATATAGTAGATATCTGTATGTGTAGGAGATGTATGATATGATAGTGTAGATGTCTGTTTGTGTAGGAGATGTATGATATGATAGTGTAGATGTCTGTATGTGTAGGATATGTATGATATGATAGTATAGATGTCTGTATGTGTAGGAGATGTGTGATATGATAGTATAAATGTCTGTATGTGTAGGAGATGTGTGATATGATAGTGTAGATGTCTGTATGTGTAGGAGATGTGTGATATGATAGTGTAGATGTCTGTATGTGTAGGATATGTTTGATATGATAGTGTAGATGTCTGTATGTGTAAGAGATGTATGATATGATAGTGTAGATGTCTGTATGTGTAGGATATGTATGATATGATAGTATATAAGTCTGTATGTGTAGGAGATATGTGATATGATAGTGTAGATGTCTGTATGTGTAGGAGATGTATGATATGAAAGTGTAGATGTCTGTATATGTAGGAGATATGTGATATGATAGTGTAGAAGTCTGTATATGTAGGAGATGTATGATATGAAAGTGTAGATGTCTGTATATGTAGGAGATGTATGATATGATAGTGTAGATGTCTGTATATGTAGGGGATGTATGATATGATAGTGTAGATGTCTGTATGTGTAGGAGATGTGTGATATGACAGTGTAGATGTATGTATGTGTAGGAGATGTATGATATGATAGTGTAGGATGTCTGTATGTGTAGGAGATGTGTTATATGATAGTGTAGATGTTTGTATGTTTAGGAGATGTATGATATGATAGTGTAGATGTCTGTATGTGTAGGATATGTATGATATGATAGTGTAGATATATGTATATGTAGGAGATGTGTTATGTGATAGTGTAGATGTCTGTATGTGTAGGAGATGTATGATATGATAGTATAGATGTCTGTATGTGTAAGAGATGTGTTATATGATAGTGTAGATGTTTGTATGTTTAGGAGATGTATGATATGATAGTGTAGATGTCTGTATATGTAGGATATGTATGATATGATAGTGTAGATATCTGTATGTGTAGGAGATGTATGATATGATAGTGTAGATGTCTGTTTGTGTAGGAGATGTATGATATGATAGTGTAGATGTCTGTATGTGTAGGATATGTATGATATGATAGTATAGATGTCTGTATGTGTAGGAGATGTGTGATATGATAGTATAAATGTCTGTATGTGTAGGAGATGTGTGATATGATAGTGTAGATGTCTGTTTGTGTAGGAGATGTATGATATGAAAGTGTAGATGTCTGTATATGTAGGAGATGTATGATATGATAGTGTAGATGTCTGTATATGTAGGAGGTGTATGATATGAGAGTGTAGATGTCTGTATGTGTAGGAGATGTATGATATGATAGTGTAGATGTCTGTATGTGTAGGAGATGTATGACATGATAGTGTAGAAGTCTGTATATGTAGGAGATGTATGATATGAAAGTGTAGATGTCTGTATATGTAGGAGATGTATGATATGATAGTTTAGATGTCTGTATGTGTAGGAGATATATGATATGATAGTATAGATGTCTGTATGTGTAGGAGATGTGTTATATGATAGTGTAGATGTCTGTTTGTGTAGGAGATGTATGATATAATGGTGTAGATATATGTATATGTTGGAGATGTGTTATGTGATAGTGTAGATGTCTGTATGTGTAGGAGATGTATGATATGATAGTATAGATGTCTGTATGTGTAGGAGATGTGTTATATGATAGTGTAGATGTTTGTATGTTTAGGAGATGTATGATATGATAGTGTAGATGTATGTATATGTAGGATATGTATGATATGATAGTGTAGATATCTGTATGTGTAGGAGATGTATGATATGATAGTATAGATGTCTGTATGTGTAGGAGATGTGTGATATGATAGTATAAATGTCTGTATGTGTAGGAGATGTGTGATATGATAGTGTAGATGTCTGTTTGTGTAGGAGATGTATGATATGATAGTGTAGATGTCTGTATGTGTAGGATATGTATGATATGATAGTATAGATGTCTGTATGTGTAGGAGATGTGTGATATGATAGTATAAATGTCTGTATGTGTAGGAGATGTTTGATATGATAGTGTAGATGTCTGTATGTGTAGGAGATGTGTGATATGATAGTGTAGATGTCTGTATGTGTAGGATATGTTTGATATGATAGTGTAGATGTCTGTATGTGTAAGAGATGTATGATATGATAGTGTAGATGTCTGTATGTGTAGGATATGTATGATATGATAGTATATATGTCTGTATGTGTAGGAGATATGTGATATGATAGTGTAGATGTCTGTATGTGTAGGAGATGTATGATATGAAAGTGTAGATGTCTGTATATGTAGGAGATATGTGATATGATAGTGTAGAAGTCTGTATATGTAGGAGATGTATGATATGAAAGTGTAGATGTCTGTATATGTAGGAGATGTATGATATGATAGTGTAGATGTCTGTATATGTAGGGGATGTATGATATGATAGTGTAGATGTCTGTATGTGTAGGAGATGTGTGATATGACAGTGTAGATGTATGTATGTGTAGGAGATGTATGATATGATAGTGTAGGATGTCTGTATGTGTAGGAGATGTGTTATATGATAGTGTAGATGTTTGTATGTTTAGGAGATGTATGATATGATAGTGTAGATGTCTGTATGTGTAGGATATGTATGATATGATAGTGTAGATATATGTATATGTAGGAGATGTGTTATGTGATAGTGTAGATGTCTGTATGTGTAGGAGATGTATGATATGATAGTATAGATGTCTGTATGTGTAGGAGATGTGTTATATGATAGTGTAGATGTTTGTATGTTTAGGAGATGTATGATATGATAGTGTAGATGTATGTTTATGTAGGATATGTATGATATGATAGTGTAGATATCTGTATGTGTAGGAGATGTATGATATGATAGTGTAGATGTCTGTTTGTGTAGGAGATGTATGATATGATAGTGTAGATGTCTGTATGTGTAGGATATGTATGATATGATAGTATAGATGTCTGTATGTGTAGGAGATGTGTGATATGATAGTATAAATGTCTGTATGTGTAGGAGATGTGTAATATGATAGTGTAGATGTCTGTATGTGTAGGAGATGTGTGATATGATAGTGTAGATGTCTGTATGTGTAGGATATGTTTGATATGATAGTGTAGATGTCTGTATGTGTAGGAGATGTATGATATGATAGTGTAGATGTCTGTATCTGTAGGATATGTATGATATGATAGTATATATGTATGTATGTGTAGGAGATATGTGATATGATAGTGTAGATGTCTGTATGTGTAGGAGATGTATGATATGATAGTGTAGATGTCTGTATGTGTTGGAGATGAGTGATTGGATAGTGTACGATGTCCTCATGTTTTGGAATTGAATAATATGATAGTGTATGATGTATGTTCATGAAGGAATTTCATGTTATATCAAAGTAGAATGCCTGTACATATGGGAATAATATTTATAAGTCATGATTTAGTTCTTTAAAACCATCTTCTCTTAGATCGTTCATCATCACAAAGACTTTGCAACTTTTCGCAGCTTACGCGAAATGCATGCATGTGCTGCGAATATCATGACGTCAAAGACTAACATAAACATTGCAATGAACGCCAGAGAAGGAAGGATGTATTTTTATTAGAATTGTTATAGATAGATCGTCGTTTTTTACATTTGATAAAGGCTAAGGGGCCGAAAATTTGTGTATTTGAGTGTTTGTGTTTTTATTTGTTATCTTCCCTTCCCTCTGGAAGAAATATTTCAATCTACTTAAATAAGTACAAAATCATACAATAATTCCAAAGGTAAATTTAACTCCACAGTAAGCAACATGTGATACCTTTTTTTCGCTGATTTCAAAGGTGATATGGTTGTCTTGACAACAGTATCCTCTGACCTTGACCCTTCACTTGGAATCAGCACTGGCAATCCTGCTGCTGCTCTTTGTGTTTCCCCAAGGATGCTCCAAACAGAAGATCTGTAACCATAGCAACAAAAGAAAATTATCATCCGTTTTCTAAAATACTTTTTATTCTCTCATATCCGCGTATGTGTTACAGTGTAGGCCCATGAAATACAGCTATGTGAGCTACTTCTGTATCACATATCACGTGATAGCTGTATCACATATCACGTGACGCTATTGTTTCGATTGTTTACGCTATTATGACGTCATGATTTCAGCCCGCAAAACGAACAAGCTAGCGGCGACGTCGCCATAAAACTTCGATTTAAGATCGTTTTTAAATGTACTCTTGCGTTTTATTTTGAAAAGCCTAATATTCGTAGTTTATTCTTATAGAATAAACCATTTTCGGGGTCGCTGAATTCGAATATCGCAAAATTTTTGCGATTAGATCCACTTGACATTTTTTCAGACTTCGTCCCTTTTCTTTCAGTTTTGTTTTGACCCTTAGATATGAGAGAAAAATACTCTTTCATGTTCTTCTATGAAAGATACATCGTTTCCACCCTCGGGGTCTCAAAATTTTGCAAAACCCTCGGCAAGCCTCGGGTTTACATGATTTTGAGACCCCTCGGGTGGAACCGATGTATCTTTCATAGAAGACCATGAAAGAGTCTTATAGTAAATATTATTAAATTCTTAGATAATACTAATTTAATGTGCTTTGGAATATATTTTTCTGATGTAAAGACAAGAGAAATTTCAATCCTAACAAAACTTTTCTGTGCTGTTGAGCTTATCGTCAGGATCTTTTTTAACTCATAGCAGTGACATGTACTATACATGTAACAACAATACTTTTGCATGAAGAGCCAGATAGGCTGTTCATTAATAATCTTATTCAGACTTAGTGAAATTTTGACAACTTACAAAAGATCTCAGCATTTACACTAAAATTATCATGATTATAAGGTCAAGTTATATTGTGACTATTGTACGACTATTTGAATAATTAAAACTACAAATGAGTAAAGGTGAAGGTCCACTTGTCTCTAAATTTCGTCAAAAAAGATTTTATGAAAGTTACGATTTTCTTTTCTATCTGTAATATTCTATTAAAATATGTGCGAATATATCAGGTTCATATTTCAAGGAGTTGTAAAGTCACGTGCGTAAGATATTACGTCATGTTGAAAGGTCATTCACTCCGGATGACGGAAAATGATGGAAAACCACCATATGTAAATCATAAATCTTTTGAATAAACTGTTAAAGAAAAAGTAAAAGACCTTAACATGTTTGATCCTAAATATGTGGCCTTGACCTTTACAGTGACCTTGACACTTATTGGGTGTTAAGTATCATCATGCTTGATAATTCAAACATGTTTAATGATCATGGTACAATAATTATGTATATCAAGTATAAGTTAATAGAGCCATTTATGTGGGTAACTATATAACAGACATACACTGGACAAAGTGATCCCTATTCGTCACCCCTGGCAATGAAAGGAAAATTACATACGATTGGAGGTTGTGGAGTCATGTGATCAAAAAGCACCGGCAGCATCATCAGGTTTAGAAGCTGAAACAAAAATAATCATTAAATTTGTGAAATTCGTTTCGTATATTCGTATATTGCGGGGTCATTTGATGATAAATCCATTCCAACAAGAAGCTTGTACATATAAATTCTATTTGACAGAAATAATTCATGAGCTGCTTAATGGATCTAGCTAAATTCAAAAATAGAGCCGCTAAAACTTGGAATAAGCAGCCAGTGCGTTTAAGCTATCTAAGTGACATATAACGACATCTCGAACATATAATTTATGTCAGTTCTTTCTTATACATAAAGTAAACGCTACACTTTAACCAAAATGTTGAAACACTGATGGACGGATGGACAGACGGATATCGCCATTTCATAGACCGGATTTTGCGTCGCAATCCAGCCAAAAAGTTGTAAGATGTTATTACAATTTCTTCGTTTCCGACACGGGTGGTGTGGACAGTAAATCATTTTAAAATGTACATGTACTTACCTACTGATGAATTTCAAGAATACACAATGGAACCTATACTTCAGTCGTTGATAACTGGCCTGCATGCGTTGGCTGTCATTAAATTTGCGATTCCAACATTATTTGTGGACCATGCTTGTTGGTGGTGTTTTTGCATACATGTACTAATTTAACCATATTTTGGATACCTTGCTGTCAGTGCAGATACATTACCAATCGATTCTTCACAAATTCTTGATAGTTTCTGGCATATAATCGAGGTGGAGTTGTAAAACATCTTAGTTATACTGCTGAAAATTCTTAGTCCGACTTGCAGACCTACGACGGTGTTATCTTTTTTTCGTCTTCGGTCTGACTGCTATGCATAGGCAAAACTTGAGAATTTCTGTGCGAAAAAAAATTCGGGAAAGTCGTCCTTTTTTGACAAATTCCAGTCTCTTCAAGCAAAAAATAACTCACCCAGTCCTCCTCCCCCTAAAAAATCCCCTCTAGGCCTGGGTTCACCTCTGTGCGCATGACAAACTGTCGTCGATCAGAGGAAAGTCGGAAGAGAAGAAGAGGTGAAACCAGGCTTAGAGGGGAATTTTAGGGGCAGGAGGACTGGGTGAGTTATTTTTTGGTTGAAGAGACTGGAATTTGTCCAAAAAAAAGACGACTTTCCGGAAAAAATTTTGCACAGAAATTCTCAAGTTTTCCCTATGCATAGCAGTCAGACCGAAGACGAAAAAACAGATAACTCCGTCGTAGGTCTGCAAGTCGGACTAGAAAATTCTAAAATTTCGTTGTTATGCTTTGAAATCGAAAGTAGACCTAGAACATTCCGAATCCGACAAAAACATAGGGCTAACTATCAAAAAGAAAGATACAAAATTAAAATAAAGCTAATCTTAAATTATCAGCATAATGAAATAACACAGAGCTGTTGAAGGGTGAGGATATACATATACATATATGGATATTGTTTGGTGGTTAAAGGTGCATAATCACTACCATGTCAATATTATATTTTTTTATGTTTTTGAAAAAAATAAAATTTCAAACCATAAGGGAGCAACCATTTGATTTTTACGGGGGGGGGGGGTCAGGAAGACTTTGAAAAAAAAATCCGGATCGGAATTTTAGAGAAGAAAATTTCCGGCCCGAAGGACCTGTCAAAAAAAATTTCCGGATCATGAAATTGCCCCTCCACCTCACTTTTTAGTGTGTCATAAACTAAGTACAAATAAAAATGGAACAAACTTTATGCTGGACTTAATTAATCAAATTCAAACTTCATAAGCAACATATAGCCTGTCTCCGTTGAGTATCATTTTAGTGAATAGATTATCTTTGGGTATCATATTGAATTCAAGAAGTTAAAATGAAGTGATCGATCTGCTGGCAAGAGATGAACTCATTCTGTGTTTGATGTTTAATATCAAGCTGAATTATTGAAAATTTAGAGTAAATTTCAACATTGGAAAATTACAACAACAAAAATAATAATAATCCGGCCTGAAAGCCCGGCGAAAAAAATTTTTATGAGGTGGGAGGAAGGAGGGCGGGAGGAGAGAGAGAGGGAGGGAGAGAAGGGGAAAAGGGAAGGGAGGGGGAGGTAAGGGAAGGGTGAAAAGGAGGGGGAAGGAGAAGGGGCGGGAGGGGGAGGTAAGGAGGCTGGAAGGGGGAGAGAGGTACCCCCTGTAGATGTATTTCGCTATCGCGTCGATGCTGACACGACGCCATTTTTATGAGGGGGGAAGGAGGGCGGGAGGAGAGAGAGGGGGAGGGAGGAGGATGAGAAGGGGAAAAGGGAAGGGAGGGGAGAAAGGGGGAGGGAGGAGGATGAGAAGGGGAAAAGGGAAGGGAGGGGAGAAAGGGGGAGGTAAGGGAAGGGTGAAAAGGAGGGGGAAGGAGAAGGGGCGGGAGGGGGAAGGAGAAGGGGCGGGAGGGGGGAGGTAAGGTTGCTGGAGGGGGAGAGAGGTACCCCCTATCCGCCCCCCCACCAGAGTTCGATCCTCGTCTACTGACATACGTATATACATATATCCTTGTTCTTTGTTAATTATTCTGTTTTTGGTTACATTCATACATTGTAAATTTGGTGTGTGAGTGTGTTTTTTTATCAATTTTCCTAAAAAGGAACCAAAAAAATCTATAGCATAAGAAAGAAGAAAGCTTCTTTCAATTGATGTTATATAATTAGAAAATTATTTTTCAGGGCAGAGCAACATACTTTAATTGATGTTTGGTGTTTTCTGGGCTTTATACGTATTAAAAAAGAAAAAAATCATAGGTTCATTGATGTCGACCAAGTATTTTTTCCGTGAAATCGAGGAAGATAATATATACCTCTTTTTCTCTGTAGCTGCATTATACATGTAAAAAGAGATTATTTTCAAAATGAAGCAAAATAGCCCAATGGACTAAAGTCAAAGTCAGAAACTGAGCCTCCCCGAATTGCTACGACTTGACATTTTGTAAAAGTCGGGTGGTCGACATGGAAATGTTTCTGATTTTTTATCCCGACTACTCTGTCTCGACATAGCGCCATCAAATGACGATGTATACCCTACTTCATGACAACTGACCCGTCTTATTCCGTCTTAGCAATATCCTATCCCGATTTTCCCTGACTTGTGCAGACTAAGCCGCGATTTATAACGATCTATATCCTGATTGGACTCCGACCTACGTCGACTTAACTCCGATCTATGCCAACTTTCCTCCTTCCTATTCCTCCTTAACGACGTTAACGTTGACACAAGCTTTGAGCTTTCCTTTCAATCCCAATGAAGTGTCGTACCTTGTTTCAAATTAATTTAGCGGGAAACGGCACAGATTCTTCTCTTTCTAATGACGTCAAGTCAATGTAAACTTTCCTATCCTCGAGCGCGTTGAGGTTCAGGACTCTGACGTCATTTTATATGACGTCATTTGGACTCAGTGGCCTCACGTCCTCACTAGGTATAACACACTGAGGCCAAAATGAGTTCCAGATTGCAGCTTACCTGTGATATCTGCCAAAAATCTATGCGAGGCGACAACCTGCAGAGACATCGCAAAACTTGTCAAACAAGAAGACTGTCCAGTCAACGGTCAAGCAGTCCGGAGCAGGGGTCGGAGGATGACATACAGAGGCGATTAGACCAGTAAGCGAGGGGGAGAGCCCTTGTAGGGGCTACAAGCCAAGCTTCTAACCACACTCACCCTCCTACTGGTCAACAAAAGAAGGCAAAGAAAAAAGACGGCAAAGGAAAGAACTTCATGCTGCCTTTCCAATCCACTTGCAAGTACGAACTCCAACGGTACTTCCAGAATAAGGGTGGAGAGACGTGGATGAGAGCGTTAGCTGCCGGTAATGAGTGGGGAAGCGGATTCAACGAGCTAGGCCATACCCATGCCGTAATCCAGACCAAAACAGAGATGACGTTCAAGGAATTTAGGCTGAAATGGAAGGGTCCAAATATAGGGGACATCCAGAGATGCCAAAATGTGAAGGATTCTGTGCGTTACGTCACCAAAGAGGATCCACGGAGCTTATGTTTCCATTTTGATAAAGACTGGACAAGCTTGCTAGTGAAGGCTTACATTTATGCACAGAAGAGCTCCAAATTGGTTCCAACATCCTATCCCTACTGCTCCCTGCCGCCTTTCCAGCAAAGGCAATTCCGTGATATGTGGACTCAGTTCCGGGCAGAGGAGCAGGACGCTAGGCAATGTTGGGCCAATGAGGAGCTCGAACTGCGACCATGGCAACGGCAGGTCAGACGTCAGATACTGCAACAAGACGATAGGACGGTCGGTACTGTGGATACATGACGAGGTGGGAGGCCATGGCAAGAGCACACTTGCAAAGTATATGATGGGCGAAGGAGCAATGTACGCCACCAACAGCTCGACAGTGAATTTCGCCTATGCCTACAACGAGGAGAAGGTGGTTATATTTGACTTTGTGCGTGACGACAGAGACCATATTAACTACGGGATTCTAGAATGCCTCAAGAATGGTATGATGTTCTCTGCCAAATATGAAAGTAGGGTAAAGAGGTTCACACCAGCCAAGGTTGCAGTTTTTGCCAATTTCGCCCCTGACTACGAGAAGTTGTCAGCAGACAGATGGTTAGTCTACAACCTAGAAGACGGCAAACTCCTATGAGTTAGAGCTGTATAGCTAACATATTTATCCCCCTCTTTAGGGGGTACAAATCTCTAGAAAAGTGGCTATGAGTTTCATTCGCTTACTTCAAATAAACACCAACCACATGACAGCTACACCCATCCCCACCTTAGTTAATTTACGATTTCAGACAAAAAAATCAATAATATTAATAATACAAATGTAACACCGACATAAGTTACATAAAATGTGATACGTTCTAGAATTTTTTTGTCTAATGGATTAACAAACATCACAAAAAAAGTAGGCAGAGATTTTCTTGAAGTTAGTGGCGACCAATTGCCGGGTAACGGATCATAATGGGTCTTATTTGGGGGGGGGAGGGGGGGCACCCGATGTCATTCTGTATATTTCAGGCTACATGTCAAACCAATTTTAAGAAATACAGCTAGAATTGAGAAAAGAGATTCCACCATTGCAATTTGTGTAGAAATGGGCAGCAACCATGAGCGACTGAGAGCTTCGATGTATTTAGAAAAAGGTCCATGTACAAGCAGAAAGGCAGCCTTCAGCAAAATGATACCAGAAAAAAAGATGAAAGCAAAAAACATAATGTCGAAAAATAAAAGAGGGAGAGAGAGATACAGATAGAGAGAGAGAGAGACCAAAAAGAAAAGAAAAAATAAAAGAAAGAAATATATATCATGTATACATAGTGATAACTTATAAAAATGATAAACCCCCTCCCTTCTCTGTATATTCTTTAGATTCAAGAATATTATATATAAAATCATATATATTATACTATAATATAATAATAATATGTACTGAGGATGGAATGCAAATGACCTGAGGTCTACTATTAGTTATTACTGTTTTATTTTGTGAATGACCAAAATCTTAACCTCCGTGCCAAAAGGGGCGCATGTGGGACTTTCTCTTACTGGTTAGTCCGTACCCGAAATATCTTATTTAAAAAAGTATTGTAAAAAGGGGAGTTTAGAACACAAATGCATGAAGGCAACGTAAAATATTATTGAGAAAATTGCCGCTTACAGGCTCACTGATTCTTACAACAATGATGGATTTACTGACGGTCAGAGATTAAGGCTGCGTGCACATGACGCGAATAACGCAATCCAATTTGTTGGCACCAGTGGCGTATCTAGGATTCCAGAAAAGAATGGGGGTCGAACCCCAGCTTAAAAAAACTGACAAGCATTAAAAAAACGGGGGGGGGGGGGTTGTTGAATTAATTTTGTTTTTCCAATTCCTGAGAGGCTGAAATGCAAGAGTCCCCATACCCTTTTACAATTTAACCCCCCCCCCGCCAACTCAAAAGCTGGATCCTCCATTGGGATGGATTAAATATGTCAGATATTTACTTTGTCTTTCCTATATCAGTTTATTTTGAAGAGAGCTGTATCGCTGGATCATGTACATGTTAGTCCTGAAAAAATCATTATAAATACTGACAAAATAAATATTTATATATTTTCAAATATAAAGTCACAATTGATTATACAACATCTTCTGCCCCATTCATTAAAATTATTCATATAAATATTCAATTTTGCATGGTGAAGTTTGCATTCATTACCCCCCCCCCCCTCTTCTCACTTTTCGTAAACCAATATTACATGGTCAACTTTACATTAAAATGTTCTTTACATGGGACACATGTATAAGAGTACTTTCACTGATGCCGCATGTTTCATTAAGATTCCTTTTTCACCATTAATCATATGTACATCATTATAGCCAAAAACATATGACAAAAATATAGTGTATGAAATAGTGACTGGTTCCCGGCCTTGGTTTTCTCCTTTATCGTTAACACTATTAGAAAAAAAAACTCATCACGAAAGTAAAAGAGGAAACCAGAACGGGTACCAGTCTACACTAGATTCATTCATGCTATATAGATTCATTTTAAAACGAAAACAATGGGGACCGTCCTCATCCATTGAATGAGAGGTAGGAGTGACTTTCTTAAAAAAGAAAAAGTGTTAAAAATGAGAAAAAAAATGTGTTCCTCTTTGGAATCGAACTCGCTACCTTAGTATCAAGAGTCCGACGCCAATACCACTACACCACCTCAGCATGTCTCTTTACCACTTAAAAGCCATACCGTAATTTATGATTATATCGTATGAAGATAAAGATAAAATTACTTGCACTCTCAACATTTACATCGATGTACATGTCGATGAAACAAAATGTTAAGAAAGTAAATTCTTTCATTTATAAAACGACAGATCAGTGGCGGATCTAGGTATTCAGAAAGGGTTTGAGTCCAGTATCAAAGAAGATTTTCTACAGAATACATTACAAGAGAAAAAAAGAAGATAAAGAAAAATGAAAAAGAAAAAAAACTGTGTGGGACCTCACCTAAATTTGTGACTTTAAAACCATAAATTAATGACTACACATTACAGATGTGCACAGATGTCAGTGGCGGAGCTACCATGTATATGCTTGCATGCTAAAGCTTATATGCTAAAGCATCCAATTTTTATGAAATTTTCTCAAATTATTCTAAATTCGAGGAATTTCATTTTTATCAAAATCGTTTATACAGACAAACATTGAATTAAACCATCCGATTATGAATTAACACAGATAAGTCTTTATGTGTATATGTTGCGATTTTACCCGTTATACCAAAGAAAACTCTAGTACTTGCTTGTATCGATATCCGATGAATGTCCTTTGAGGAATGATTTATATGTAGATGCTCATTTCATGCTTAAAGAGAATTTTTATGCACAATTAGGTTGTAGATACATGGGTTTTAAGGCGTAGAACAATAATCACAGCGCGCATCATATTTTTGGCGTGAAATCCCGATTTACCAATATATTCAGTCATATTCATATTTTTTTCCATGAAAGTGTTTAGGTTTGAAAATATAGAAAAGTATATTAATGCTACTGATGACACAGACCCATAACGAAAACAAATAGCACAATTTTTTTTTTTTTTTTTTTTTTTTGGTTAGCTCCTAGTCTTTTGAAGAAAAAAATTCAATCGTACTTTAAAAAATGATTAGAAAATGCCGTAGAGCGTGTATAACAACAGTGCTGCCCATGCATTAGTGTGAAAATAAAGCCAACGTTAAATTTCCTATAGCTTCGTTGGATGACGTCATTAGGACTCGCAGTCTTTCCCGCGTCATTTTGACGTCATGTCAATGCTAACTTTCCTATAGGAATGACGTCATCAGGCCTCAGTGGTCTCACGGCCTCACTTTTTACTGGCGGCGCCTACAGTAATACTAGATTATACAAACTGAGGCCAAATTGAGTCCTCGCTCACAGCTTACCTGCGGTATTTTTGCCAAAACGGAGACACTGGACATAATGTTTGGAGTTTTGAAGGGGGATACTAGTTATGCATTATCTATTATTTTCTACTATTAATCAGTAGGAGTCTCACGCTACAGCTTCGCTATCGCGTCGATGCTGACACGACGCCATTTTTATGACATTTTCTTCGTTGTATATTCTGTGTTGTTCTTATCGGGCAATTATTTTCAAGCACTGAAATATCAGTATGAATCAATGCGATTTCCCATATAATTTTATCCCATTGTATTTATCTAAGGAATGTTTCAAAGTTCTGTTTGGCTATGGGAAAAGCTTCACGGGTTAATGTTCGTTTTTCGTATCTTCATATTTTCACCATGCAGGTGAAAATACATTAAAATTTTATAGAAGTGTAGTGTTATCTTTAGAAACATCAGTACGCATGTAACTAGATATCTGAACTGAAAAAAAAATTAAGGAGAAAAGAACTCCAACAACACCATGTTGCAGCATTTACAGCAAAATCCCACTCAATGCAAAAACACCGAGCAGACAAGCACAGAAAAGGGACAAGGAACTTCAACGCACGACACAGAAACATCAAACACAAAGGTCTTCACATAAACCAAGGTTTTGGTCGACATCAAACTAATTTTGCAAATCAGTTTTACATAATGCATTGTTATACCCTTGTCAGTATCTCTATATAAAATACCCATAGGAAAAATGCCTATAAATTCGAATATTTGACCAAGCGGTCAATATTTACATCAATATTGGCCCTAGGGCAATATTTCGAAAAATATTGACCGATAAACGGTACATCGTTTATGACGTCGCGTCATTGATGACGCTATTAGCTCTACCTATTTTTCCGCGCTATTTCTCTTATAGAAGAAAATGAACGTAAACATGTCGGGCTAATCGGTTCGTTGCTGCAGTATTGATGTAAGGTATAACAAAACAATTATTGACTGGGAATTCGGGCAATATATGATTTGTTGGACCTTCAGACAAATATAGCCCTCGGCCTTCGGCCTAGGGCAATATTTTATCTTCAGGTCCAACAAATCATATATTGCCCTCATTCCCAGTCAATAATTGTATAATATTGTATTATACGAAGCAAACATCTAAATTCTTATTGTTTTCATACTCTAGTCATCAATAACTCTAGTCATGATATTAGTAAACAGAAGAATGTTGTTGTTATATGTGTTTTATAAGTATATCAATGCATGCATAATGATTTTGTTCAAGTATCTCGTTAACAGACTCTCAATTTCATGGACATTAAAAATTTATACATTTTAATCATATTAAAGATTTTTCTCTGTGATTATAATTATAATATCAATTGTTATCATTGTACGTCTAATTGACCTTCCTCCGTTATTTCTAATCCGAGCAAACAGATTGGTACCTAGAAGCAAACACCTAGAAGTAACAATGAAACATTTCAAATTATACTATTTTCCAGGCTATTGAAGATTTTGGATAAATTCCTTTTACAAGTGTATAAAAATACATCTGCAACCTGAAGTGTACAGTAAGTATCCATAATGACCCCTACAACCTGCTTGTAGAGTTTCTCATAAAACATGAAAATCTAAATAAATGTTGTCCAAGAGGAAGGACAACTGAGTTAAAGAAGATCCTGACGATAATCTCAACAGCACTCACAATAGATCACAATATCGAGCATCGGCGGACCCCAAGCAAGGTAGAGGTTGGACCAGGTGCCCGGGAGGAGAAAGCATCCCCTGTTGAAGCAAAATTGAATCCCATATTGAGATGAGGTCAGGAGCTTGGGGATCCTCCTGTTTATGTTTATATAACCATATGATAATTTTCTCCATCAGATTTAAATTTACATAATAAATAAGATTGGATGAGCTTTCAGAAGTGTTTCATTGACCAGGTTAAAGTAGGGTATTTAAGTCCTCTGGATTTAGATAAGACAGTTAAAGGACCTTAATATGAGCTTTCTGTACTGGACAGAATATTAACAGGACAAATTCCTTCCCAAAATAACGATGAATGACCTTTCTGTGCTTGACTTTTCTGAACTTAAAGTATGATCTTTCTGCTACCGTTGTCACTTCTGATATACCGGTATCATTCGATAACGATAAAAAGGAAAGTTTGTTGAGTAGGACCTAATAAGAAGATCCTGACGACAATCTCAACAGCACTCACAATAGAGCACCAAAATGGGCATCGACGGACCCCTAGCAAAGTAGAGGTGGGACCAGTTGTCCGGGGGGAGTAAGCATCCCCTGTTTGGCTAGCCGCACCCGCCGTCGATGTTCACGCACGAAACCGAAAGCAATATTTACAAATCATGCACTGACTGAGTAGAAAGTGCTATGGCGACTTTGTCAGGAAAAGATATTTGAAACACTTACTGTCAATCCCATCGCGGGGAACTTTTTTACGAGCTCCACACGACAAAGGGCATAAATTTGACACAAATGCGATAAAGAAAATTCTGACGACAATCTCAACAGCACTCATAATAGAGCATCAAATAGAGCTTCTAGCAAGCTAGCGGTGAGACCAGGTGCCTGGGAGGAGTAAGCATTCCTAAAACACTATGTCATGTGTCAAATGACATAGATGGCGGATTAGTTGCTGCTGAATTTCTGATTTTCAGACGAACAATTCGGCGAGTTTCACTTAGGTTTATTGGGCCATAAAATAGAAGAATTCTATCCATTGCGAATTTGTCAAGGTATGTTTTCCTGCTCTGTCGTTAAAGGGAATCGAGTCACTTTTACCCGTATCCGCGGTACTGTTACTTGTACACTATGTATATGTATTTTATATTTGACAACATATATGAGATCGCTACAACTAGCAGAGCGCAGACTCTATAACGTACACCCATTACTTTAATTTCTGAATTTCGGTTACATGTTATGTGAAGCATGTCCTGTGGGACCAGGAAGTGTGAAAAAAAAATCAAAAAAAGTATATAAATGTGCATCATAAGTGTCTCCCTTTTTTAATTATGATTGAAACTTAAATTCAGCTTCCATTGGTCTCATTGGTTTATGTGTATTTTTTTGTGTATGGTGACTATAAATCGTATTCAGTATTCCTTGTACCTTTTGCGCCTCTTGATATGCTACTGGATCGACCCCACAGGAAATAATGCATAAATCTAAATTCTAAAAATAAAAAAGAGAGCGCTAGTGAATGAATTTTGGCCGCTTATGAAAAGCACTGATGAGAATTTAATATTCGAAACACGTGTCTGGTGCAATAAAATTGGTTTGAAATTTTCTTCAAGAAGGTATATAGTCGGAACACTTCCGTATCATTGATATGGGGTGTGTCGTTGCTTTGCTGTGGACCGATGGTATCTCTGCTGTTTTCAGTAGGGTAGAAGAGTCCGATTAAACATTCCGTCCGGTACATAAAGGTTAAATTCAGGTTACATGTATTTGGCCGTCTTGTTTTATTCCAGAGGGGTTTAATACCCTATGTTTACCCGGTCAATGATACACTTCTGAAACAAAGGAGGGAATCTCCGACAACACCAGGTTGAAGCGTTGCAACACCCACAGCAAAACCACAAAACACCCAACGCAAAAACACAAAGCAGACAAGCGCAGAAAGAGACCCATAAGGGACAAGGAACGTCAACGCACAACACAGAAACATCAAACACAAAGGACTACAATAAACCAACGAGACCAATGGGCAACCGGTGCCGACTTAGGACTGCCATCTGCCACGGAAATAGCAGAAGGTGTGGTTATCGTGATTACATGCGCACAACCCTCCCACTTTTCCGATTACCCAGAGGCCTCGGAGAACGTACAATTGTTGTATAAAACAACCTCCTCACTGTCAGATGACCACACACAAACAATACCGCAAAACGCAGGGGCCCAAGTAACACAGATGAATGTGTAAATGGATATCAAAAGAGGGTGTACGTAAGACAGTCCGTGCTCATGTATGCTATCACCCGAGGAGTGATCCAATGTCACTCCTCAGAAAGTACATCCAATGTCATACAAAGGGTCGTTGCCTTATTTGGTTCCCCTCCATGCCTACTTATCTACAAGATACCCCTAAGTTGTAAACAAGCATTTGGCCTTTTATCTATACAGGAGTTTGTAGAAGTCTAATACACCTTCTTTTTGTAAGTTGTTTCTTAATATCTATAAACAATCATTCGGTGTATTATCTGTACAGAGGTTTGTACGTCTAATAGACCTTCCTCCGTTATTTCTAATCCGAGCAAGCCGATTGGTACCTAGAAGCAAACACCTAGAAGTAACAATGAAACATTTTAAATAATACTATTTTCCAGGCTATTGAAGATTTTGGATTAATTCTTTTTATAAGTGTATAAAAATACATCTGCAACCTGAGGTGTACAGTAAGTATCCATAATGACCCCTACAACCTGCTTTTAGAGTGTCTCACAAAATCTAAATACATGTTGTCCAAGGTAGGACAAATGAGTGAAAGAAGATCCTGACGATAACCTCAACAGCAATTGATCACAATATCGAGCATCGGCGGACTCCAAGCAAGCTAGAGGTGGGACCAGGTGCCCGGGAGGAGTAAGCATCCCCTGTTTGGCTAGTTGCACCCGCCGTCGATGTTCACGCACGAAAATGAAAACAATAAAAACATGCACTGTCGGAGGTAATGTCTATATGGAAAGTGCTATGGCGAGCATGTCCAGAAAAATATTCAAAACAATTACTGTCATACCCCTCGTGGGGAGCTTTTTTTTACGAGCTCCACACGGCAAAGGGCATGAAGATGCATGAATGAATAAAAATATATAAAACACGTGTTTGGCTTACTCTTATTTTCATAAATACATCAGTACATTAAATAGGGTATGCATTACACGCCTTATTACATTGATAAAATGTTGAACTTTAATCTTTAAGGTAATTCCTAGGGAGTAAGCATCCCCTGTTGGCTAGCTCGAAAATGAAACAATATATAAGATACATGCACTGTCTGAGGTTATGTCTATATAGGAAGTGCTATGACGACAATATCAGTGGAAAATATTCAAAACACTGTCAAACCCCTCGCCGGGACCTTTTTGACGAGCTCCACATGGCAAAGGGCAAGGCATTACACAGGTCACTACACAGGTCCATGATTTGTACGATTTGCACTAAATTCCTAAATATAACAAAATACATGTATCAAAATTAAACATTCTGTATGCTGTAATATTTTTTTCTACTATTAATCAGTAGGAGTGTCACGCTACAACTTATATTTTTTTAGGGATATACTTCGCTATCGCGTCGATGCTGACACGACGCCATTTCTATGACGTTTCTTCGTTGTAAGTTCTGTGTTGTTCTTATCGGGCAATTATTTTCAAACACTGAAATATCAGTATGGATCAATATTTTTTCAAAATTTTTCAAAAATTTGAAAATCCGACGTCATTTGAAGAATCTATGCCACTTCAGGAATATTTGGACTTTGGCGTTTTTATCCATAGGCACAAAACGACGTCATTTCGAGGTTATCGGGAGACGTTCCAAATTCTCTCATTCAAAATGTCATAAATGCATTTTAAATATGATTCATATCGTACTGCAAATTTGCATAAATAAAATTGAAAATTTACCCTTATTCACAGTGTATTCGTTGACAAATTTACAACACATAAAAACGGATGCCGTTTTGTTGAAAATGAACAATTTAAGAAGATAAAAATCAGAAATGTAATGTTGATTTTCAGACCGTCCCAAATTCATTTAAGTAGCAGTAAATCCGTAGTAGTAGCAATAGATGTATCAGTTAATCAAAACATTAATTAGAAACTTACACTTAGAGTGAAAGATTCTCAAAGAAAACAAACTTATGATTTAAATCATACTATATCAATCATTCGATAATTTCATTAGAATCGCCGAATTAACATGCAAGCAATATATGTCATGACTGAACGAGATATTTTCTCACTGTCATTCGGATATATAGCATATTTCATTAAGTAGGATGATCCTAGCCATCTACATGCTGACTGATTGTTCCCTTGTTCATATTTTATAATACCTATACACATTCTGGCACAAGCAATGTCATATTCATCCTTGATTTCACCTATGTGATTATGTAGACATTTTAGAGATTTCATTAGTGATGTGTGATGTAGTCTTATGTAGCAGAGGCTCTCAAGAACATATGTATATACGAGAGGATCTAAGCTAACCAGAGCTTTTGTTGATATTCCTATTCGTAGCGGAAAAGGAAATATACGGAGTGCGTCTTTTGAGAGAATATATAGTGGTGCATGGCTATGTTTTATTTTCTCGTCTATGGTGTATCCTCTTCCACACATGACGTCCATGTAACATATCATTTTGACGTCGTTAGGTTCTATATCAATGACGTACGGGGGATACTCCGATAACAACCGCTGTAAGTGTGAAAGAGCAGACTCTGTTTTACCGACGATATACATGTATGTAGCAATTGTCAGTTTCCCTGTGGTCACGTCTGATCTGTACCCTCTTCTGAGTATTGTTTCTATTGTTTTGTGATGACGGTAATTACACTTATTCCCCTTATTGAAAGTACGATTCATCATACGGTAACACATGAATATAATTCCTATCTTAAAGATGAATTTTTGTACCACTACCGAGAAGCCTTGTACAATATGAAAAAGTTTATATAAATAATAATGATGCTCACTCTCTTCATAGGATAAATCAAACGTCCAAATCTCTAAGCATATTTCAGATAATTGTACAAATTTGGAATACATTAACTCGAAATCTAGTTTACACTCCATCTTTGGTAATGACAGACTGTTGATCAAACACTTTGATTCTCCACAGAGATGTATGGCTCCAACAACTCCATCTTTATAAAGCGTTCTTACTATTTCCAATAATGACCCACGATTTGTACCAGTTATTTTTGTCCTCATCATATTGTACTCAGGTATAAAGTAATTTGGACAATACCTGTGATCAATATAATCATACAGAACAGAGAGGCAAGCTTTAACATATGTTTCAACGTTATGAACTTGCAAATTGTGAGTAGACGTCTTCTCACTTGTAAAGAATAATGTTGTTTTCATGAAATATGAACACAGTGCATTAGGGACTTCTCTGTCTATTACTCGTTTTAAACATAATCTTAAGAGATTATATGTCAAAAACTGGACATGATTCAATGAATGCATCAGCGTTCTTTCTGCAAAAGAAAATGACATTCTCCATTCATGATGAGAGAGCGGAGAATCAGTATCTCCTATAGGCACTACATAACACCCGTTTTCTGTAATACTCTGAATCAGTTCACGTGATGGCCAACCATATGGCCGTTTTTTTATAACCCAGTTATTTGCTATGTCAGGCCAAAAGGAACATGATATACAGCGTGCAAGATCATATTCATAATCGCCAATAATCATTGATTGACATGGTCCATGTATTAATTCTCCTTCTTCTATAGATTGTTGTTTCCATTGTAATGAAGAAACAAACGGAATTCCCTTTGTAACATGTATTAGGTTTTGGGGATATGACTGTCTCACGACAAGTAGCAGACAATATCCAGGTGAGAACTCAGAAGGAACAATCATAAGATCACCTCTTTTGGTTGCTTCTCTGTAAGATTTTACCACACGATGAGACGTTCGATACATCATTACGTCATCATCAGACGATGGATAAGCCACACCCTCACCCAAACTACCACTACATATGTAGCGTGCATGTTCTTCATCGTCATTCATTAATTTCTCCCTTAGAAGAACGAGTTGTCTTCTCAGATCTACATGTTCCTCTGTTCCAAATAAGTAACTCAACCGATCATGAAGTTCCATGGCTTCTCTAAGAATAAAATGTAAGCAAAAATAAAGTTTTCCTTTCATGTATATTTAGTTTCAAATTAAGTACTTTCATATATATATATAAACATTATGGTTTATCGTAAAAAGGCGTTTACATTATTCAATCATTACGTGCCTGTTGTTGCATTACAGACGAGGAAAATTAAAATGAATAGAAAATAGAATTATAATGTATGCCCTATCGAAGGAATAATATAATGTACCTTTTTCTCTCTATATTTCCATCAAATTTAACTTATCTTGAATTTCTGGTCAAAGTATAATTCCAATGAAGATCCTATAACCAGTCACTCAAGTCCTTTTGTTAAAGTTAAAGAATGGAACATAAAATTTACTTTCTATCTAAAAGGATGCTTCTACCATGTTGAAGCTACGTTTAGACGGCTTAAAACTGAATTTCACTGCCTAATAAGGATAATTTTAAGTTATCAAACAAGGCGGAAATTGGTAAGAAATTATCCCTTTTCCCATGAGAATTTGTAATGGGGTGTGCGCGGAAGGAATCGAAGTATTGTAGGGAAATAATGAAATGAGTATAATATTTACCTGGACGTACGCTAAAAGGATGGAAGATCCTTGATATAGTAAATAACGATCAAGGCGTGGCATATACTTCACATTGAGAAGAGGAATGAAGCGACACAACGCCATGATCCGGTGATCTCCTTACCTTGTCTAAATCCTAATGATCCTTAGGCACTGTCCATTTGATATTCGGGGGGAGGGCTTGGGGGGGGGGGGGGGTCGAAAAAAAAATAATTTTGCTCCGAATTTTGATGATGAAAATAAATTTGCTTATGATGAGTCAGAAAAATAATAATCTTGCTCTTACAAGTAATCTGAATTTGAAGAATTACCAGAAAATTTCACTTAAAATTCCTGAAAAGTGTCGAGCTCGCTTCGCTCGCAGCAGTTTTCAATTTATATTCCAAAAAAAATTGGCTCTCTTCGCTCGACATCCTTTTCTACAAAACATTATTCCTTTAATGGCATAGTTCATATTTGAAATATATAAGAATGAAAGTATTATGAAAAAAGGCTTAAATATTACCAATTTAATGTATTTTTGGATGCATATCACCACTGAGTCTAATTTCATATACAAGCTTTGAAGAAGATCTAAAGTTTTTCACCGATTTACAATTCTAAATTTGAAAATTTGTCTAGAAGACCCTTCCCTCAGAATCTCTAACTTGTACCTTATATACATTTTGATTACTTAGGATTATAATGTAAAATTCTTTTATCTCTCTGTTTAGTCGCGAATTAAATTTTTGCATAAACATAAAGTAAAATTTTAGCGTTTTTAGTAAACATAAAGAATTTCTATTGATAAAACACAAACCGTCTTAGTATGTTTTGCAAGAAAAAATAATTTTGCTCCGGTCTGGGGCGAAAAAAATAATCTTGCTCCGACAAAAAACCCAAGCCCCCCCCCCCCCCCCCTCCCCCCGAATATCAAATGGACCGTGCCTTACGGTCGTATGTACTTGGTTAAGGGTCCACAAGTAGTGTATGACCGGTCATTGCTCAATAAATGGTCAATGGGAAAGTAGAAGAACGGTTACTGCTCTCTTGCTCTCACGCTCTACTGCATTTGACGCATCAAATATATTAATTTTATAAAATCGAGAAAATCTTGATGAAAGCTTCACGGGTTAATGTTCGTTTTACGTATCTTCATGTTGGGACCATGCAGGTGAAAATACATAAGAATTTTATAGAGCTGTTATCTTAAGAAACATCAGTACGCATGTAACTAGATATCTGATCTGAAAAAAATTAAGGAGAAAAGAAAACAAAGGATGGGTTCTCCGCATTTACATTGTTGCAATGAATGAGATAATACAAAGCTAAAACAATACTTTGTTTATTTGATTTATATTTGCAAAATCATAATAACAACTCTGTGTATTTCATACAGAATAAACAAGGCATCCTACGAAAATAATCGCATGACGTTTTTGTGTTGCGAATGACGCTGTAAGAACAGGAAGCATCCGGCGCGTTATAAAATTAGAACCGAAAACGATCGTGAAACTCGAGTATTGTAACACATAGTTTTCTAAAGAAAGATCAAAGATATAACCAAGGTAATATACCTGGTATTGCAGTACATTTTAAAAATTTTTTAGTACGTATTCCATTGAATTAAAGAAATATGATTTAGAACCAAAGATAATTTATCTTCTATGAGCAATTTTATATTACAATAAAGAAGGACATATATATAATAAAGACTATATCTTCAATTTAGTCCCAGAGCTTACAAAGATTATAATTTGTCAATCGTCATATTGTCAAACGCCAAAACAGTTTTTAGATACATGTGTACTTACTTTTAGTCTTGTAACATAGAAAAATGGCAAGTATAATATCATTACTGTCCCTTGTAAAAAAATCTGATAACCTGCTCTTCTATGTCTGTGTCTTTTTCAGAAGAAAATAAAATTCTTGAAATGAATACCACAAAGAAGGAGATGTCCATATAATTTGCAGGAATATATTGAATAAAAATACAATTGTACACCCCGGAGAGAGATATCTACAGCTTTACCCGTTCTGAGACAACTCTATCTCGCACCCCCGCATGTTTGTCTCGAACCCCCTATTGAGACGTCATAGACGTTTACGAAGGTTAAGCTGTGTTTGACGTCACATAGTGCAACATTTAACAAAAAACAAGTAATGTTTATTCATGAATTCTGTGAAAATATATGGGTGAGAGAAAAATAATCAGTCACCCCTTTGTACGGGGACAGGGAAATCGCACCCGAGTATCAAAGATTGCAAATCTTTGATACGAGGGTGGGATTTCCCTGTCACAAAAAAAAATATACCAATCTCTATTGAAATGCTATTTTTTACAGACACAGTTCATTCTAATTGCGATGTCTGAAGTACGAATTCCGCGAACATGAAAAATGTCCAGTAGAAAAAAAAGCTAGGTACGTGTATACATATAGAGATCTTCTTTTAAGAAAAATGACTACATCCGCGCATGAAAAATGTCTTACATATGGAGACACATCAAACATTTTAGAGAGGTCATGACTATTTATTGAGCAATGACCGCTCACACGCTACATAGTGAAACGTGGTCTACATAGGTACGAACGGATCATATTCCAACGAAATTTACTTGTTCTCACATGAAGTTGAATTTATTAAGTCATTTCTTCCACTGGGCACAAAGGTACGGACTTGCTGACTATTGAGAACATCCATTTACCGGTTTTTTGAGAAATCCTAGGAAACAAGAGAGAAAGTGATAGATGAACTTCGTTTTTAGCATGGTCATATTATTACAGGTGCCTTTTCAATTATCAAAAACAGCCGCACCCGCAGTCGATGTTTATGCACGAAAATGATCACAATATGTAAAATAAATGCACTGTCTGAGGATATGTCAAAAGTAGTTACAGTATAAACTTTTGTCTTCTGACGTTTTACTATGCATAAGAAATCTTTAAAAGTATAATCAACCTTTTTGTTTTCGTACATTATTTGAAAATTTGACGTCTGAAGAAGGCATTCCATCTACAATTATACAAAACATGCATCCCTGGTCAACTAAATATTTATTGCTTGTTATGCCAGATGGTATCATGTGTGATCCTGCACATTATAGTTTTATGTAAATTGCTCAGAAAATCGTTGACATCATTTTTACGTTGGTACACCAGTGGTAGAGCATTTGTTATAAAAGTACCAATTATCAAAATATATGGTCAAAAATATCTCTAATTGATGTAATAAGTAAGCAGTGTATATGAGTAACCCATTATTTTATAATATTCACGTTAATTTCTCTAAAATACTGCAATACTATCGAAACAGATACGTTACCAGTTAGTTCTAAAGCCGTATTTGAGTACAGTGCAAAGGTAATCCCCTTTGAATAGCAATACCGTGACATTCTTCCATTTTTTTATATCAGAAATTCCGTCAAATTTTGTGAAATCAAAAAATAAATTTTTTTTTTCATATCACAAATTCTATTTTCGATATCAAATTATCGAATTTGTGATATCACAAAATCGATTTTTTGATAACACAAATTCCGTCATATTTTATGATATCACAAAATCGATTTTTGATATCGCAAATTCTATTTTGTGATATTACAAAATCGATTTTTTGCTATCACAATTCACAAATTCGACTATTTTATATCAAAATATACATTTTGTGATACCAAAAGTTGTAATTTTTGATTCCACAAAATCTTATAGAATTTTTGATCTCACAAATTCGATTTTGTGATATAAAAAAAACCCGATTTTTTCTTATGACTAATTCGAATTTGTGATATCACAAATTCGATTATTTGATATCAAAATATCAATCTTGTAATATCAAAAACTGTAATTTTTGATATTACAAAATCTTATAGAATATTTGATATCACAAAATCTTATAGAATGTTTGATATCACAAAATCTTATAGAATGTTTCATATCACAAATTCGATTTTTGGATATCAAATAATCGATTTTTTTATATCAAATAATCGATTTTTGTGATATCAAAAAATGAATTTTTGATTTTTTAATATCACAGATTATTTTTTGATATCAAAAAATATTTTTTGTGGTATCAAAAAATAAATTTGTGATATCAAGAAATAGGGAATAAATAGAAAACGCCGCCTCATAGTTCAGGAGTCAAAGATCCAGTGGAACATAGCATAATTGTAAAAGTCTCGATGAACAAGGCAGTCAAAGATCCAGTGGAACATAGCATAATTGTATAAGTCTCGATGAACAAGGCAGTCAAAGATCCAGTGGAACATAGCATAATTGTAAAAGTCTCGATGAACAAGGCAGTCAAAGATCCAGTGGAATGACAAATATGGATAATGACCATATCCCTGTCTACAGTACAAAATCGATAATTCAGAAAATCAGAAACCGAAGGCATACAAAATCAGGACAAAACAGGAACCAAAGCAAACAAAAACAAAAACCTCCACCATATGAAAAGAAGCGAACTCCCGATATGAGAGTGAGACCATAGCATAATTTTATAAGTCTCGAGTATCTGTTCTTAAATTATGCTATTGAATTTATTTGAAGACGTTTCACAATGTGATTATTGATAACACAATGTTATCAATGTGTTTATTGATAACACAATGTTATCAATGTTAACAATGTTCACAATGTGATTATTGATAACACAATGTTATCAAAGACGTTTCACAATGTGATTATTGATAACACGTTTCACAATGTGATTATTGATAACATAGCATAATTTTATAAGTCTTAAATTATGCTATTGAATTTATTTGAAGACGTTTCACAATGTGATTATTGATAACACAATGTTATCAATGTGTTTATTGATAACACAATGTTATCAATGTACACAATGTTCACAATGTGATTATTGATAACACAATGTTATCAAAGACGTTTCACAATGTGATTATTGATAACACGTTTCACAATGTGATTATTGATAACATAGCATAATTTTATAAGTTTCGAGTATCTGTTCTTAAATTATGCTATTGAATTTATTTGAAGACGTTTCACAATGTAAATTTCTGATCGACCGGCTTTGACTTTTTGTTATTATGTATAACGATACCTTATTGATCTAGATGCTTACAGGGTTTTAAATCCTTTTCTTTTATGCCTTTAATCTTATGTGGGAACTCGAAAACCATAAACTTATTACATCGAGTATATATGAAAAGAATTATATAATACCTATATGCAGTATGACACATCGTCTAAAATAACTAGATGTTATCTTAAATGTATTTATTGTTGCTTTGCAAATATAACTGAGACTAGCTAGGTGCGTTCTTTATAAACAGTTTTGGAAAACATAATATTTTGCGAATAGAAACGCAAAGTAATACCATTTCATACAAACAGGAGGCCCATGGGCCACATCGCTCACCTGAGAACACTGATAATATGAAAATCAATGTGATTTATACCTGTTAAATGCTGATCATGAGCCTTAGAAAAATAGAGGGTCATCATAGTTCGCTATAAGGGCTGTAACGATTTACTGAAAAGTCAGATAACCTCGGCTCATAATAACACGGTTCGATTCCAAAATTTCTAGCAAAAATGAATGATTATTAATTCAAAACTTCAAATTCGTTCTAAAAACTACAATCACAATAGCATTCAATTCCACTAGAATACGACTCAAAGTATATCAATATTATGTTAGGGGGAAATATGAAACAAAATATGGGAGAAAGTTTACTTGAATGAAATGTTGAAGTGTAAAAACATGTAAAAATGAAATTATTAAGGTAATTTAAAAATGCATTAGACGCTTAGAAAATGGAAAAAGTGAACAAGAAAAGCAAAAAACATGGTCTCGGCGAGATTTTAACCCACTATCCTTAGGTCCATCGGGAAACATACCTGTTTACAATTTTTTAAAAGTCATTAGAAATGGAAAAGTTGATATTTTGACAAAATTCTATCACATTTCTTACAATAGATATCTAAAAGGTATATGAGCAAAATCAGAGGAGACGTTAAAAATGCTAACAATGACCACCCCTTCCTTTTTGCAGTCAAAAAATTACATATCAAATGAAAAAAAAAACCTTTCAGCATAATTCTTTCAGATCAACATTCCTCTAGTTTATTATTGCTAAAATAAAAGTAAATTGTGGCAGCAAACTTAGCCAGGAGAAAATAGAATTAAAGTAATTTTAGCACTTAAATAACTAAGTCGAATAGACGTCAATAACTTTCAAATTTTAAGGTAATTAACAAACTTGAATAATCTTTCCTGCTTTTCTGATCACTCAAATGCCTTTAGTTTTTCAATCCATGCAATGGTTCTGGAGAAGATTTTTAAGAGGGATACCCTCTGGGACAAATTTTACCTCAACTTGGAACCAACCCTGATGGGATTCGAAATGAACAAACATGATAGAACATCTTTAGTTCTTCATGCAAACCATGTTCATGTTTCATTGATATCCTTCGAGTAGTTTTGTAGAAAAAGTCGAAAAAGGGCACGTTTACAGACTAACGACAGACGAATGGACGTATGAAAAGACGACGGACAAAACACTACGACAATAGCTCACTTGATCCTTTAGTTCAGGTGAGCTTAAGGTAACAGTAGGAGCGATTAAAGGTAAATGGTAATTCATACAGCGCTTCTTTAAATAAATAATTCAAATACGAACGAACAATCCATTGGAAATTTAAACTATTTTGTGAAGGCACCGGCTTTGACTTAATGACTGGTTTATTTTGATATTTTAGGTAGGTAGATTTCTTACATTGTTTAGATGTTAAACGTCATCAAATCAAATAGCATCATTTAAGAACAGATAAAGTCCAGACATGCACGTTTCGGGAACTTAACTCTTGTCAGTGATCCTCAATCTAAACAATGTGATATGACAAAAGAGTGTGAAATTTACTGTAATTTAATGTAGCAGGAATGATGTAATATGATGGAACAGGACTCACCTTTGAGAAATGTCAAGAAATTTTATGACAGACATTTTTGAATGCATTAAAGAAACGATCAACCGAAGTTGATCGAACTTGGCTAGATGTGCTCTCGGGGACTCCTGGTCCACCAGCAGTGACACTAACCAAGTGGTACAAAAGTTAAACGTCTTCAAATTGACATTTTACGACACAAAGGAATGATTCTTTGAAAATGTGTTGGCATTGCACAAGGAAGACATTGGTTTTGAAATAATTTGATTTGACATTTTATGGTATGTAGATTCGTCTCATTATTAAGATGGTATGATATTGTTAAATAATTTCCAAATAAGTTTGTTTACACGAATCTATGCATTTTGATTGGTTTATTGATCGTCAGAAAAATGGCGAAATACACCTTCATACCCCGATGAACACGATAAAATACCGGAAGAGCAGGAACTACTTCTATCAAAATCATTTAGTATATTGCTAAGATCGGCTTTCGAGTGATAATTATGCAAAGAAAAAATAGTTTTATTAACAGTATATAGCTATAGCCCTTAGATATAAATACGATATCAGAATTAATGAAAATTTTATGGCAATTTCGATTATGTACCGGTATACGTGGTTTTTTACAGCGTTGTTCGGTTGCTCTGCTCCTGTTTTTGAAGTTTCTTAGACCATTTCCTGTCCTTAAAATTTCATGAAAGACAGAAAATTCAGTAAATGACGAGAAAAACAGAAACTTCCAGCTATTTTCTTCAAAATTATATTCTCGTCATAACAGTAGCAAGTACATGCGTTTGAAAATTTCCAATGATTAACTGACGACTGTCAACGACAACGTGCAAAAGTTTTGATTGAGAACTTCAAAAGGACCGAAGATCACTGTTTCAAATGATTTCTATGAGGTACAATCGTTCTGAACCTATGAAGTATTGAGTCTAGAAACTTTTCTAATGATATATTTTCGGCGAGATGAAGAATTTAGAAGAAAATAATGACAGCAAATAGAAAATGAGAGATCAAAAGACGGCGACCTACCTCGGCCTCGATCAGGATACAGTATCGTCATGGATTTTCACAATTAACTTGTCACTTATGAAATAGCTAAATCCTAGGAAGGTATTCTGATACCAATAGATCATAATCATGCCGTTTTTGCAAGTATTACTATTAGATCTATAAGTACAGAGAATATGTCTGTATAAACTCCAAGCTCCTGCGTGTACAATCCAAACACATAACTGCCATGTCGGCGACCTTGAACTGCAGAACGCGTCATCGCTACGTCATATCATCGGATGATGTAATGGACTGGTAAAATGGGGCTCCACATGGGGAACGAATATTTTTACACATATGCTGCCTTTGACTAGCAACGTATACATTATATCTATTTCGTATGGGAACAAGTTCGCCTACGGGCCCTACAAAGTTGATGTTTTCATACGCAATGTATTAAATTACTAATTTCTTGACTATATTTGTGAAATTTGGGATAAATTTGGGTTTGGAAATTATAAGAATTCACTGTTCAATTTTGACAGTTTATTGGAGTATGAAGTTTGGTTTGTCGCATCACAAATTTTGCGTAAAACCGCTTCGCTACGCTACGCTATTTGTGATGCGACAAACCAAACTTCATACTCCAATAAACTGTCAAAATTGAACAGTCAATTCTTATATAAATTTACCTATTTGTTTTCGTAATATCTTATAAGGACAATAAGCTATGAAATCCACTTATTAACCTCCTGATAAGAATGTGATCTCAGATAGGGTGACATTGCAGAAATCACAGCTGAACACACGAGCATTGGACGAGAATAGACAGAACAAACAGACGAAGAAAATGTGAACAACACAAGATCATTTGAACATGAATGATATTACTATTTATAAAGTAACTGTCCTTTCGAATGTGATAATACTGTTGGAATTGAGATCCATTTTGGTTATCACAGTATAATGAAATTCGAATAAAACAGGTATAACATGTTTACATTCCAGTTTTCCACAATTAAATTACACTTTAATACGTTTAAATCTCCGTTGCTAAGGTTCTGTTACTACGTACCGTCATAGTCCAAATCAAGCCAAATGTTATGAAGTTCAAATCAAACCGTACTCCTATAATCACAGTGTATATTCTATGCAAATGAATGGGCATATGTTAATAGTTTTATATTTATTTTTCACGTAGGTTGAACTTTTCGATCAACTTCGGTTGACCGTCTGTCTATTTAACGCATTTGAAATTGTCTGTGACAAAATTTCTTGAAATTTCTAAAAAGTGGGTCCTGTAGCATCATTTTTCGCACACTGGATAGGCTGATTCCCCTTTTCAGCGGTGCTAGAGAATTCGATCCGGCACCCCTGATCCGGCACTTTTGTTTGTTCCTTAATCACGTCACTGACAAACTGACGTACGTTATTTCACGCGCACATACATTTAGCATGACGTTCAGTCATTCTGATGCGTAAATAAGAGGACTTTAAAGGTTTCAATGTGCGAGAAAAATAATCAAGCACCACATTTGAGTTCCGGATAGAAAAATATCAGTCGCGGTTGGGATGATCAACGTCCCAACCTCGGCTAACGCCTCGGTTGGGACTTGATCAATCCCACCCTCGACTGATATTTTTCTATCCGGAACTCAAAGTGGTGCTAGATTCTATTAACCCCACCCATTCTGCTACGTCTTTTGGTACATAATTGGACATAATAATTTTCATACTTTTTGGCATTTTACATTGCTTAGACTGAGGATCACTGACGAGGGTTTAGTGCCTGAAACGTGCATGTCTGGTCCATGCTTTAAATTTATCAGGTTTTAAATGATGCTATTGAATTTAAAGACGTTTAACATTTGAACTACGTGGTGAGTGTCACTGCTGGTGGACCAAGAGTCCCCAAGGGCACATGTAGCCAAGTTCGATTAACTTCGGTTGATCGTCTGTCTCTTTAACGCATTTGAAATTGTCTGTGACAACATTTCTTGAAAATTCTAAAAAAGTGGGTCCTGTAGCATCATACCCCACCAATTCTGCTACGTCTTTCGGTACATTTTTGGACAAAATAATTTTCATACTTTTTGGCATTTTACATTGTTTAGACTGAGTATCACTGACGAGGGTTAAGTACCCGAAACGTGCATGTCTGTTCCATGTTGTAAATTTATCAGGTCTTAAATGATGCTGGTGAATTTGAAGACGTTTAACATTTGGACTAAGTTAGCGTTTTACTCAATATTATCTATAAAATTCAGTATGTAGTTTGAAATTATAGCTTTGACTACTTAAATTACAATTTTAGTAGTCAAAGCTATAATTTCAAACTTCATACTAAATTTTATAGATAATATTGTATTCTTAAAAGAATACAAAATATCAGGCAATGAGACATTCAGCATAATGTCAAAGTCTTAACTTTACATTAAAATTGCACATCTGGCTACACGTAATGAAAAGATTCTACATCAAATGATGAATTTGAACAGAAGTGATTGTAAAATATATCCATCTATGGAAATAATCACTGCGAAGATTTACGAATTTATTTCATATTTTGAAATCAGAATTGGTGCATGGTGGTAAAATTTCATTATGAGTATGATATGTTTATGAGACAACATATTATCGTTCTTTTTTTAAAGTTTATATTAAGGCCATTCCTGGAAAATCAAGATTAAACTTGTATGAATTTCTGAAAAAAATTGCATTAACGCGTATATGAACCGATGGGTATTTTCACATAAAAACATGTCAATAATGGAAAAATTTAATTTCATTCAAGATGTAGATAAATAAATTCTCACACGAAGTATTTTCACGTGGTAGAGGTTATTGTTTGTTTGCTTTGGTTCCTGTTTCACCCTGATTTTGTATGCCTTCGGTTTACGATTTTCTGAATTATCGATTTTGTGCTGTGTACAGGGATACATGTATGGTCGTTGTCCATATTTGTCCCCTCCAAGTTCGGTGACCGAAGTCCGCGAACATGAAAAAAACTCTGATATATTCTAATCTGTTTCTCTGAGGTCAACATACCTTTTTTTTTAACATTTGGATTATCATGTTAAACTTTATCCAATTAGCTTTCATTAAATTGTTAAATCATATCTTTGTGCCAAAAGTTGTGGAAGTTACATTAATCTGGTGTATATAATGGAATGTATACAGTTATATAACTGATACGTGGTACAATCAGGTAGATGATACACGATGTACAGATAGATACAGAAGTAAAGTATCGGTATATTTTAAAATATTTAAAAGCACTAGAATTAAGATTTCTGAAATGAATTTGAAATACCGTTACAGATTGGAAACTTATTAGACAAAACAAGTACTGTTATGTGCCCTCTTATGCTTTGGTATCTATTTACATTTACATATGTGTTTCTTTCGGGCCCATCTTTGTGGAGTTTTTTTTTTCCTCTATGTGACTATGTTTGTTGTTGAGAATCTGCAGTTTCCTAGTCGATCTTAGTTTGTTTACAGAATAAGTTTACGGTTTGTTTCCCACCATCGCTGCTGCTTGTGTGTCAGTCATTTCTAGCGTACGGCCAAATTCAAGATTCTCTTCAAGGCTGTTCCTCGGTTTCACAGAGTGCTCTCTTTCGAAGACGTGTCGATCGGCATTTTTTATGACAGCAGACAATATTTCATTAATTTCCTTTACAAGATCTTGACGACAATCTCAACCTTTACCTTTACAAACTCGCAGTCTTTTGCAAGGCTTCTGAGTTCTGTCACAAATTTGTTTGTCCTTTCTTTTGTATGTAGCCTCTGAAGTTTAGTATTTTCATCTGTACATAACGTTTCGGATCAAAGTAGGTCTTCAAAACGCCCTAAGTTGCAGAATATGTGACTGCTGATTCGCCCATCTTCGAGTTGTAGATATCGTGTACTCTCTCATCTGCGTAGTGGCGAAGTCCTCATTCTGTCCTTATCATTGATGTTCAGGCCTACGAACAGATTTTTCAGTGGACCCATCCATTTTTCCAAGCGAACACCAGCATATCTTTTGTTCATTTCCGGGTCAAAAGCGGGGAAATTCGCGAGATTGAACCCTTCTGCCATATTTACTTGTTATTTATGTCCTGTTTATCTCGTAGCCAATGCAATACTTCGTGTTTAAATGAGACATAAAACTGGTGCCATTCCTATGCTTTATTCTACTTGGGCGGATGACAAACCATAGCATGTAAAATCGATGATAACTCTAATGTCAGTATATTACAAGTCCTCTTGAAGACTCCTGTCTTGTTCGACAGTCTACATAAAATATATATCTTAAGTCTAATTAAATATTCACAAATTTCTTTTAAGGAAAAAATGGATCTCCCTCGTCGACTGAGTTACCTATTTGGGACAAAGGAATACGTCAACATGAGGAGACAGCTCGTTTTCCTGAGGGAAAATATCTATAACAAACCAGAAAGCGAAGTCCGTAAGCGTATCATTTGTAGTGGTAGCCTTGGCGAGGGTGTTGCATATCCGTCATCGGATGATGATATCATGATATACCATACTTCCAATCGTGTTGTAAAATCATGCAAAGACGCAACACAGGAAGGCGATCTCCTGATGGTTCCCTCTGATAATTCACCTGGATACTGCCTGCTCTTGGACTTGAAACAGTCATATAGAAGTGAATTTATTCATGAAATTGATGAAATGCCCTATTTGTCGTCAACATTATGGAAAACGGAAAATCTAAATGACGGTCAATACATTCATGGACCATGTCATTCTGGTAAATCTGGCCATTACGAATATGATTGTGCACAATGTATACGATGTTCATTTTGGCCTGAAATAGCCAATGATTGGATTATGAAAAACCGACGACATGGATGGCCTTCGAATGAAATGATTCAGAATATCGTAATGGATGGGTGCCACGTTGTGCCTATTGGTGAACATGAATCCTCTACCTCTGACCATGAATGGAGAGTATCATTTTCAGTTTCAGAAAGGAAGCTTATGCATTCACTGCATTTACAATTTCTTACGTATAATGTACTGAGATTATGTTTAAAACGAGTGATAGACAAAATCACCAGTAGTGTGCTCTGTTCATATTTCATGAAAACTACATTATTCTACACGTGTGAAAAGAATCCCGTACAAGTTCTAGAAAAAGAAACACATTTTAAAGCTTGTCTCTCTGTACTATATGATTTTGTTGATCAAAGAAATTGTCCAAATTATTTCATACCAGCGTACAATATGATGAAGAAGAAAGTTAATCATATAAATCGGCAGATCTTGCTCGGAACTATAAGAGATCTTTATGCCGTTGGTATTAAAGGAACAATACGACTTTGTGGGGAATCAGGCTGCTTGGATGAACATATTTCGCGTCAAAGGATGGAAATGACACAAGATATTAATATTATGCAGTCATATCAAGTTGCCTTCACCTTACGTGAGTTAAAAGACATACTTTTCGAGATTCCTCATGACGAAAGTAACTCTATTGGAAGTCTCTTGTTTAAAGTTTTACGTTTATTTCCAAGTAATTCGACAGGGTTACAGAATCATATATTTCGCAGAGGAATATTATGGTGCTACCAGATAATCTTGAATAATGTATCTAGTTTCCCGAAAACAAATAGGACTTATTACTCGTTACTCAAAACTATAGAAAATCTCCTCAGAATGGAATACAATGGAGATTTGACAACTGGAAAACTTATGAATGCAACATACTTTTATCAAATCGGTAAAACGAATACTTCACTATCTCATATACGCCATTTGTTATCAAAATATCCACCATATGGCATAGTTGGTTGTCCCTGTAATCTTCAAAAGGCAATTTACGCCGATGTCATGTGCGATAGTGGGTACACTATAGACTACAAAGTACGACATGCCTATGCACCGCACATTGTATTGGACAAAAATATTCTGAATGTTTTTCCTCTAACACTACGTATATGGATATCAACAGCGATTCGTTTAATGTTGGATCCTTTATCTTATACCTATATTCTTGAATGTTTCTGTTATATTCGACTCGGGAATTATGCTTTGTTGAAAAGGTCATCTAGATGTCTTTTAAATCGTGTCAATGATATTGAACAGGAATTTGAAATTGCTTGCATAAGAATGTGTATGGGTATTATCATGTATACAATAGGAAACAATCAGTCAGCATGTAGGTGGCTTAGATCAGCTTACTTAATGAAGGATATCGGACATCCATTTTCAAAAGACATTTACTCAAGGTCATCTCTAATATATGTTGCTTGTTTATTAAATAAGCGATTTCTAAGCGAAATTTAATTTCACGGAGTATTTCGAGTTAACTTAATTATCAAATTTAATTCCTAAATATGAACTGGAGGTGATTGCGTACAAGACGAATAGCATCATGGATAAATATGTCGAACAACGGAAGCTCAAATACTTAATCAGAAAGATGAGAATCTCCAACAACACTAGGTTCAGCACCCACAGCAAAACTCCAAACATCCGATGCTTAAAACAAACAGCCGCAAAAGGGACGAGGAACACTAACTCACACCATAGAAAATGAAAAACAAAAGACCATACATAGATCGACGAGGCCAATGGGCAGCCGATGCTGACTTAGGTCGGCCATCTGCCACGCAAGTGTGGTTATCATGGATTACGTGCGCATAACCCTCCCATTTTTCCGATTAGAGTGGTTTCTGCAGTTAATAATATGAAAAGTGAAGTGTTCCAACTTGTGACCTTCTTTAACAATATTTCAAACGATTCTTACTGCAATGGATTCAAATTTCAAATACAATTAAAATTGTTTTAAAAGAACCTTCATGGGAATGTCATATCAAGGTGACATAAGGCATGTGGTCTTTTGAAAAAAGGTTCATTTTCTTTAAAATTGTTTACTTTGAAATGGGAGACTGAAATGGTCACTTAGACCAAGAAGGAAGTGTCTTTTAAGACGGTGGATCGCTAAGGCAATTATATCTATAGTTAGATTGAACTTCAGACACAGTCAAATTTGCTAGAGTAGCGCCCTCTTCTTAAATGTTTTAAATTTTGTGTATCTACCTTGTCAACTACTTTTCGAACCAATTCTGTCAATCGTCAAATGTGTATGTAAAGATTAAATTTAAGAAATTCTCTAACAGTTCAAGTTTTTCGGATCACCGAAACTCTAATTCTGCTTTGTGAACATCGTGTGTAACCCACGGGGAAGCTCGTATATAACCAACCTCGTGGGACAGAAAAAACGAAATCTTCGGAAGGTGTGTCCTGAAATACGGCAATATCATTGGTTAGCTACGTTTTCAGCGCCGAGGAATTAGCTGAAAGCAACACTCGTTTTAACAATTTGTTACATTGATGTAACAACAGTTCATGTCATTTGATTGGGGATTTCCAGAAAAAGTGGCATCAGAATTTTACATATAGTTTGATTTTAGAAAACCTCAATAATGTATATCTTTTTGAAAAGGTCTTAATAAGACGTTCATTTTAAAAGATTTTTTTTATTAAAATCGGACTGGAAGAAAAGTTATTAAAGAAAAGAGATTTGATTACTGATTTTTAAAGATTGTTTATGATTTTATTTCTAAGCTATTTATTTATCTATTATAGGCGTGTTTGGTATCAAATGATTCAGAATTTAGTGCTGAAATTGAATGTAAACACAAAACTGCACTAGAATTTCGAAATAAAGATCTATAATTTTTAAGTTCGGTTGGCGGTACTTCAAAAACTTGACTACTCAACAGCGAGTGCTTGAATGTAAATTTTATTAAAATTTCATCGTTTCAACAACAAGCGCAGTGGCTATATTCAAGAATATGAACATCTAGTTCCGAATTTTCTCATTTCGTCTGTCCAACGGGGTTATGTGAGGTACAATCTACCCCGGGGGTTCACACGATGCTTTGTGACAGACAGTGCATGTTTTTAATATATTTTCATTTTCGTGCGTGAACATCGACGGCGGGTGCGGCTAGCCAACAGGGGATGCTTACTCCTCCCGGGCACCTGGTCCCACCTCTAGCTTGCTAGGGGTCCGTCGATGCTCAATTTGGTGCTCTATTGTGAGTGCTATTGAGATTATCGTCAGGATCTTCTTTAATTCTTTTGTGAATTGAATCATATTGTCTTAACATGAAAATCTTTTGAAAAAGGGAATTTTGCTCGAAGATGTAGGGAAAGATACTTGTCCTCAGCTTTCATTTACCCGTCAATGTTGGAAACCAGTTTGAAGGGTAGGGTAAGCGATTATGTTGGTTGTAAAACGTCACTGCGACGTAAGGCCAATGCCTAGATTTAGTTTAGGTTATTTAATGAAAGTGAACCGAATATCATAAATGTTGTAGGTAATTGCTTTCTTTGTGAGTGTTAAAATCTTTAATTAGATATTACCATTTATAGTATTTGTAAGCTTGATTACATTGGCCCTACTTTGGCCCTACGTTGGTACAACCTTTCCATCTTCTGATAAAATCTTGAACGGTATGATCATTTTCGGATAACAAACGGGTATTTTAAATTTCGAATCATGGAAATATTTGTTTATTTGAATCTTGGGTTGTATGCTTACCGAAGTTAGAATATAGATTATTTAGAGATGAATCAGTAGAAAATTTGCAATTATTCAATGTTGAACCAACGTTGGAACAATGTACATTGCTTTATGTATATTTGTGCCTTTATTTACCAATCATTTATTAAACAAGGATTTTTTCTTAATTATCCATTTTTTCTTTTAAGCATCTTCAAAAGATCAAAGGCAGATCAAACTTCAACAACAACTGTAAGAAAATAAAGTCGTTCGCCTGCTTTACCGAGGATATGATTATCGGGGCATCAAAAGAACACTGGGCATGGTACTGGACCAATCTACAGTTTTGTACCAGTGTCTATCCCAACATTGGACGCTGGTCAACTGTGACGACGGGACTCCATGACGGGCCTTGTTTGAATCTCGTCTGGGAAAACTTGGTCCTGACTCCCTGTCCTATCTGAAAATTGGTCAGACTTCTCGATGATTGATCTTGAGCTCGCTTCAGGCAGCAGAACACATACTGTTATACGCATGCCATAGAATTTTGTACATCCATTTACATAGAATTTGTGTTACAAGAGGCCGCTGCGTTTAACTGTCTTGTTTGTGATGTCACCTTACAGTGAGAACAATTACTGTGCATCTATGAAGACCTCTTTGTATCCTGATAAGTGGGAGGGTTGTGCACACGTAATCCGCATAACCACACCATTTGCTAATAACAGATGGCTGTCCAAAGTCGGCGTTTAGTGCACATTGGTCTCCTGCCCTTTATGTGTTGTCATTAATGTTTCATGTTTTGTACGTCAGTTTCGATTGTCTTGTAGATGTTCTAGTGAATATTGTACTTCGGATTCCCTGTCTATCTGTCAGATAGATAGATTAAGTGAAGTTCATTGTGGAGAGTCTATTGAATTGCACTCCCAACCAACAAACTCGCAGTCTTTTGCAAGGCTTCTGAGTTCTGTCACAAATTCCTCAAGAGTTTGTCCTTTCTTTTGTATGTAGCCTCTGAAGTTTAGTATTTTCATCTAATTTGTGAGATCAAAAAATAAATTTGTGATATCAAAAAATGAATTTTTGATATCAAAAAATGAATGATATCAAAAAATGAATTTTTGATATCACAGATTATTTTTTGTGATATCAAAAAATAAATTTGTGATATCAAAAAATAGGGAAGAAATAGTAAAACGGCGCCTCATAGTTCAGTAGTCAAAGACCCAGTGGAACATAGCATAATTGTATAAGTCTCGATGAACAAGGCAGTCAAAGATCCAGTGGAACATAGCATAATTGAATAAGTCTCGATGAACAAGGCAGTCAAAGATCCAGTGGAACATAGCATAATTGTATAAGTCTCGATGAACAAGGCAGTCAAAGATCCAGTGGAACATAGCATAATTGTATAAGTCTCGATGAACAAGGCAGTCAAAGATCCAGTGGAACATAGCATAATTGTATAAGTCTCCATGAACAAGGCAGTCAAAGATCCAGTGGAACATAGCATAATTGTATAAGTCTCCATGAACAAGGCAGTCAAAGATCCAGTGGAACATAGCATAATTGTATAAGTCTCCATGAACAAGGCAGTCAAAGATCCAGTGGAACATAGCATAATTGTATAAGTCTCCATGAACAAGGCAGTCAAAGATCCAGTGGAACATAGCATAATTGTATAAGTCTCCATGAACAAGGCAGTCAAAGATCCACTGGAACATAGCATAGTTGTATAAGTCTCCATGGAGTTCTAAGGCAATCGCGAACCCCTAACTATCAAATGATTTCTGCATGTCGTCTGATGTACTGAATTCGGCGGCATACAGTAGTTCTTGAACATACCCTTTCTGCACTCTTTTTATTGAACTACTCTCTGTAAACGAAACATTTATCATTATTTCTGGTCAACCTTTATGACTACATGAACGATAATAATGTGCAAGATGGATCGGTATGTTCTGAATTATCGATTTTGTGCTGTATACAGGGATATGGTCACCTACATGATCTGTTACGTTAGTGTCCGTGGACGTAACAGCTTGAGACGTTTTTATAGTTGTCGACGTCCCAGCAACTTTGTATGTCTTGCGATTTTTATCCATTAAGCAAAAGGCTGACCAACAAGTGTCCTCGGGGACAAACTGTCCACCAGCAGAGATACATGGACAAATTTGATTGCAAAATGCTGTGGAATGCCAATTTCAAACGATCATAGCAAGACTCTGGCTTGTTTTCTGGAAAATCCTACAATTATAGACATTATACCGAAAATAACCTGTCAGTGAATATTTCGACATACTGTTTTAAAAATCCATGGATGTTCCTGGTTTTACTGAAAACTACGACCTCAGTGTATCTCTGAAGGGTGAAACTTTCGTATCTTTAACAAAGAACTGAATTTTCTGTCACTTCAAATGTTACAGCATAAATTGAAAGGTCTTGTAATGGGCAACTTATTTGTATAATAATAAGTTTCTACTGCATACAGTTCCTTAGATTTTGCTTCAACAAGAAACTTTAAACAAAATATTTGACTAGGTCAAAGTCCAAGGTCAAGGTCACTAGGTCAAATGTTATGGCAACCTTCATGTATGTTTTTAAGTTTCTACTGCATACATTTCCTTAGATTTTGTTTCAACCAGAAACTTTAAGCAAAATATTTCACTGGGTCAAAGTCCAAGGTCGAGATCACTGGTTTAACTGTTACAGCATAAATTGAAAGGTCTTGTCACGGGCAACCTACATGTATAATATAAAGTTTCTACTGCATACATGCAGTTCCTTGGATTTTGCTTCAAACAGAAACTCTAACCAAAATATTGATGTCAGATGGACAGACGGACAGACAGATGGACATAGTCAATCTATAGATCGGACTTGCTTTGTAATCCAGCCAAAAACTATTGACCGATAAGCATCACATTGTTTGTGATGTCACGTCATTGAAGACGATATAAATCTCTACCGATTTCAGATTCTCCTCGCCCTTTCTAGCATATGCTCTTACAGACAAAAATTAATGTGAAGTGTATAAAAAGATTGTCTTTAAATAGTGATCATTTCAAAATATATAAATGTTGATATGTATATCATTGTTAAATCGTCCCTTACTAGAAATATTTGTATGATCCTGGAATTAAAGTGTTTGATATTTCATTTGTATTTGTTAATTTTCTTGATTTGTATACCAGTTACCAGTCTTGAATTGCCACGCTAAAAATGATCTAATTTACGAAAGCTTTATTGCAGCACAACAAGTCTTTTGTACCTTGCATAATTAAGTAGATGTATTGGAACTATGAAAGTTCAAACACTTTGTTTCAGTTTTTTCCACAAAAAATCGGGTAAAAGTGAGATCCCAAGAGACACTCTCTTGGTTAGGAGTTCAGTAAGAAATGCCCATTTGTAAAACAAATCAAGTTTTGGTAAATATTCTTCATACCATTTGTTTTTTTCAAAGAAAATTCTTTCTACAAATATACTTTGATTTGGACCAAAGTACACAACAAAATCTATCCATTCTACACCTGTCACAAACATTTGGCCTTGTACTTGTAAGAAGTAATTATGACTTCTTTTAAGGTGTATTTTTTCTTTGCCTGATACTTGCAAGTAAAATGAGGCATCACTTGCTGCAGTAAATGCACTCTGATTCAATTTGCTTAGTGAGCACTTGACCTCAAGACCACCTTTTGTTTTACAACTTGGATCACATACTAGGCCATCTAGGCTGGCCCCATACCCTGGTCTCTCCTGAGATAAGAAAAGACCTACTGGTGAAACAGTCACATCACAACCCTTATCATGCATGTACTTTTCGTATGTCTCTATTGCAACATTTTCATTTTCTTTTCCGTACGCAAGATATTTTGAGACTGCTTTTGTGTACATCAAAGATTTTAATATGTTTTCAGGACTTTTTGAACACTTGATGACCTTTCCAAAATTTGATGCAGTAATTTTGACTTTGTGCAATTGGTGCCATAATTCATTTTCAGACTGTCCTCTTGTTAATTTTTCAATTTCTTCAATTTTTTCAACCCCTATACTCTCTAAATTAATTATTGGATCTACATATTGACCAATAAACTCCTCATCAATCTCAAGGTCATCACTGATATTGGGATTTACATCCACTGTGCTTAATTTCATGTCACACTGAACAGCACTGCAAACCTCATCAGTATGTGCGTTCGAAGCCCTTTGTGTGGTAGCAACAATGATGTTATCGCTCACCATCATTGTACCAAGGTCACTACATTCTTCATCGGCCTCGCTTGCAGGTTTGTCGTGATAAAGGAAAAATGCAGAATTTGGAGCATGCTCCTCCAAGTTTTGATATAACATTGCAAGCGCATGGTGATCAATAGTGCGGTCATTTGGAGCTCGAGGGTCAAAGTTATTTACAGTTCGAGTGTTCACACTCTGCGGTCTGCCATACAGATTTCTGTTCAAACTTATCTGCGACAATGGTTTTGCTGCAACAGTCAAATTTCTTGGAACAATTCATTCATTCAACCTCGATGTACATGATACTTTATTAGTCTTCGAGTGCAAACCTTTTGTATGGAAGTCGTTGATTGCAAATAGCAGTCCCCCTACATGGTTACATTTTCCCAGTCCTTTTACTCCAATACTGGAAACAAAATGCATGAATGAATTTATAATGGAGCAATAATTCAGGTCTTAATTGCGATATGCCATTCATTATGCAGGTCACAGATTGGATATTCAATGCGAGTAAGTATTTCTTAAGTACATTGTACATATATCATGCTTTAGATATCTATTTTTTCTTCCTGTAAATATTCCCACATGAGCCAATCCATGATCGAGAGTATTGATATTTACAAATTTGGATAAAATAGGCTAAAAAATGAGATGATATTACATGTAGCATGTATATAACGCATATACAATGTCTGATATTGCAAAATACTTATTAGTATTTTAATCTAAGAAATGACTAACTTATTTTGGGTGTCCTTTCTGTAACCTGCATAATGAATGGTTCTTATGAAGAAAGAAAAAATGAATTTTTGCTTCATATATGCATTCAGGAAAATTCAGTATGTGTTTCATGCACCTTGTCCACCTTTTTAGTATTGAAACAATTTTGCAATATAAGCAATTAAAATAAGTATCCATACAATTTTTCATTTGAAGCCTTAATGTAAAATTACTTTTTTAAAACTCTTGAAAATCAGATGGTTTTATTTCACATGTATTCACAATAAAGCTTGTATGATAATACAGTATACTACTGGACAATAGCCTTAAATAATGTTATATAGGCCTTTGGAAATAGCAGTCACACTGCTTGATAACATAGGAAAGCTTTATTGTGTACACAATATGGTAAATCTTCAGTAAAAAAAATGATAATGAAAAAGCAGACGTATCTGATTATCCTTACCCAGCGGGACATCCGCATGCAGCCAGTTTAATATCACCATCAGAATCAAAGATTGCCATCACTTTATATCTTTCATGTTTCATTGAAGCTATGACTTCAGCTTTCACCCATATTGTGCATTGTGATTTTGCTATCTGATAGCGACTGATATGCCCCTCCTTGAAATATTGATAGGCTCGCATTTTTTGTAGACAAAACCTTTCATCTCGTCATTTCAATATTTCTTTGTTTTCTGTACTAAATATTCAAACAACTGATGGAAATTAAGGACTGGAAGTAACCTTAGATCATTCGACCACTGTCGCACAGACGCTCTTTTCAACAATTCATTGTATGTGATAGAGTTCCTCTCACTTAGATCTAGACTGGATAATATATCAGTGCAAGTAGCTGCAATGACAGTGTCAGGGGTAGAATTCTGCTCGGTCTCTGACCTTGTATGAAGAGCAAAACATTTTGACACTAATGCAGCTTTGTTTCCTGAAGTAGGCTCTTTGGTTTTTCTTTAGAATGTCTTTTAATTGTGTGCAGGTCAATTTCCAAAGTTTTTCTAACTCGAAGGTATTCGAAGCAGCCATGATGAATGTTATAGTGCATATCTATTTATACAATGTGGCACCATTTCAACGCATTTATATTGTTACAATGAATGAGATAATACAAAGCTAAAACAATATTTTGTTTATTTGATTTATATTTCCAAAATCATAATAATAACTCTGTGTATTTCTTACAGAATAAACGAGGCATCCTACGATAATAATCGCATGACGTTTTTGTGTTGCGAATGACGCTGTAAGAACAGGAAGCATCCGGCGCGTTATAAAATTAGAATCGAAAACGATCGTGAAACTGGAGTATTGTAACACATAGTTTTCTAAAGAAAGATCAAAGATATAACCAAGGTAATATACCCGGTATTGCAGTACATTTTAAAAATCTTTTAGTACGTATTCCATTGAATTAAAGAAATATAATTTAGAACCAAAGATGATTCATCTTCTATGAGCAATTTTATATTACAATAAAGAAGGACATATATATAATAAAGACTATATCTTCAATATAGTCCCAGAACACACAAAGGTTATAATTTGTCAATCATCATATTGTCAAACGCCAAAACAGTTTGTAGATAAATGTGTTCTTACTTTTAGTCTTGTAACATAAATAGAAAAAATGGCAAGTATAATAGCATTACTGTCCCTTGTAAAAAACATCTGATAACCTGCTCTTCTATGTCTGTGTCATTTTCAGAAGAAAATAAATTGAAAGTTGAAACAAAATATTCTTGAAATGAATACCACAAAGAAAGAGATGTCCATATAATTTGCATGAATATGTTAAATAAAAATACAATTGCACACCCCGGACAGAGATATCTACAGCTTTACCCGTTCTGAGACAACTCTTTCTCGCACATTGGATAGGCTGATTCACCTTTTCAGCGGTGCTAGAGAATTCGATCCGGCACCCCTGATCCGGCACTTTTGATTGTCCCTTTACGACGTCACAGACAAACTGACGTACGTTATTTCACGTGCACATATATTTAGCATGACGATCAGTCATTCTGATGCGTAAACAAGCGGACTTTAAAGGTTTCAATGTGAGAGAAAAATAATCAAGCACCACATTTGAGTTCCGGATAGAAAAATATCAGTCTCGGGTGGGATGATCAACGTCCAAACCTCGGCTACCGCCTCGATTTGGACTTTATCGATCCCACCCTCGACTGATATTTTTCTATCCGGAACTCAAAGTGGTGCTAGATTCTATTAATCTCGCACCCCCGCATGTTTGTCTCGAACCCCCTATTGTGACGTCATAGACGTTTACGAAGGTTAAGCTGTGTTTGACGTCACATAGTGCAACATTTAACGAAAAACAAATAATGTTTATTCATGAATTCTGTGAAAATATATGGGTGAGAGAAAAATAATCAGTCACCCCTTTGTACGGGGACAGGGAAGTCGCACCCGAGTATCAAAAATTGCAAATCTTTGATACGAGGGTGGAATTTCCCTGTCCCAAAAAATATATACCAATCTCTATTGAAATGCTATTTTTTACAGACACAGTTCATTCTAAGTACGATGTCTGAAGTACGAATTCCGCGAACATGAAAAATGTCCAGTAGAAGAAAAAAGCTAGGTACGTGTATACATATAGAGATCTTCTTTTAAGAAAACTGACTACATCCGCGCATGAAAAATGTCTTACATATGGAGACACAGACTTCAATTTCAGCATTACGAACTTTCCTTTTCTGAGTAGCAACATCCCTTCATCGCCTGCTTATGGCGTGTTCATATCTCAGTTGATACGCTATGCCAGAGCAAGTACCAAATATACGGATTTTGTTCTGAGAGCTAGGCGTCTTTCAGATAAGCTTCTCAGTCAGGGATATGTTTGTGACCGACTAACATCGTCACTGAGGAAGTTCTACGGTCGATATGAGGAACTCGTCATACACTATGATGTCCCACTATCCAGAATGGTGGATGATATTCTGTCATAGACCATTTGAACCATCCAACCAAAGATTGTACTCTATATCTTCCAAAATGGAAGTAACCGGATGTGACAGTTCTACCGAATTGAAGCGACGGGTGTTGCATGCAAGCAGGAGATGCTTACTCTTCCTGGGCACCTGGTCTCACTCTCATATCGGGAGTTCGCTTCTTTTCATATGGTGGAGGTTTTTGTTTTTGTTTGCTTTGGTTCCTGTTTTATCCTGATTTTGTATGCCTTCGGTTTCTGATTTTCTGAATTATCGATTTTGTACTGTAGACAGGGATATGGTCATTATCCATATTTGTCATCAAACAGTTTAAAGAGGTCATGACCATTTATTGAGCAATGACCGCTCACACGCTACATAGTGAAACGTGGTCTACATAGGTACGAACGGATCATATTCCAACGAAATTTTCTTGTTCTCACATGAAGTTGAATTCATTTAGTCATTTCTTCCACTGGGCACAAAGGTACGGACTTGCTGACTATTGAGAACATCCATTTACCGGTTTTTTGAGAAATCCTAGGAAACAAGAGAGAAAGTGATAGATATACTTCGTTTTTAGCATGGTCATATTATTACAGGTGCCTTTTCAATTATCAAAAACAGCCGCACCCGCAGTCGATGTTCATGCACGAAAATGATCACAATATGTAAAATAAATGCACTGTCTGAGGATATGTCTATATAGAAAGTGCTATGGTGACCATGTCAGGTAAAATATTCAAAACACTAACTGTCAAACTCCTCGCGGGGAAGGTCATTTTACGGAAATAATTTTAAAAGGCGAAAAGTTGTACGGATACAATGTTACACTATAATTGTTGTTACCGAGACCTCTGAACTTTTGTAACAGTACGATACAACAATGTCCAAAAATGTTTATATAACCAAATTCTCATCTTCTCCATCAATGTGCTCAGGTAAATTTAAATTTACATAAAATTTATATTTTATGGGAATGACCAGCGAATTGGATTGGAAAGTAGAAGAACGGTTATCGCCCTCTTGCTATCACGCTCTACTGCATGGACCCATCAAATAAATTAAATTTAAAAATCGAGAAAATCTTTATGAAAAGCTTCATGGGTTAATGTTCGTTTTACGTATCTTCATATTGGGACCATGCAGGTGAAAATATATTAAAATTTCATAGATCTCTTATCTTTAGAAACATCAGTGCTTATGTAACTAGATATTTGAACTGAAAAAAGTTAAGGAGAAAAAAAGCAAAGGAAGGGATCTCCAACAACACCAGGTTGCAGCATTCATAGCAAAATCCCAAAACACCCAATGCAAAAACACAGAGCAGACAAGCACAGAAAGAGGCGCAAAAGGGACAAGGAACTTCAACGCACGACACAGAAACATCAAACACCAAGGACTACACATAAACCAAGGTTTTGGTCAACATCAAATTAATTTTGCAAATCAGTTTTATAACTTGCAATATTGCATTATACGAAGCAAACTTCTAAATGCATGTCTGGTCCTCGTTGCCAATTTATCTGTTCTTAAATGATGCTATTCATTTTGAAGACGTTTACATTCTTATTGTTTTCATACTTTTATTCTCAAAATAAGTTGCATAGTTATCTTCTGATTCTTTCTGAATTAAAATTTACTAATGTCATACTTTCTGGTGTTATTCCATAGCGTGTGCAGTGAATAAAAAATGAAATTATTTTTCCAGTATTAATAAGTAATTATCATCAGCAGAATTTACTGTCTTTCTCCTTATGGCAGCGTTGATGATATTCTCAACGTGTTATAACGATTTAAGGTAGAACATCCCTCGGGTCTCATATGCTAATATTTCCAAAATTACAACTTTAACAATATTTTCTTTTTCATATATTCGAAATTTGTGCGAGACCTGATATACAACCCAAATAAAATTTGTGGATTCATGATTATAATGAGAACGTAAGGAGTCTGAACTTTAACATTGGAACCTATGGGAAAAGTCAGAAAATACCAATTTTAGAGGTGATAAAATGTAACTATAAAATTTTCTTTTCCCAAAACTATGTTAGTTTGATACTCTATACAATATTCTGAAGAGAAAAAATAGGGTATTCAGGCATAAAATTTTCAAAATTCGGACCTGAGGGATACTCTACCTAAATTATGATCTTTTTGCAAATATTCGGAGATCTAGGCTGGTCAAAACATTGTGAAAAACAGTTGAACATATTCGGTTATTTTTACTCTTTCTCGTCGCTTCCGATTTCGTCAGAAAAGTTCATCGGTGTATCTGAGATGATTGATGTATGAGGACCAATGGAATGGGCAAACGGGGAGCACGTGACACCAACGTCATCTAATGTGGTTAATTTGTCTGGACAATCTTCATCAACATTGCCCGTTTGAAAGGATTCTTGACTTGCTATGGAGTTCGCGTCATCAATATCACTAGACCCAGATGATTCGTCATCCGCTATATCCATGCGACTGCTTCCGCTTTGCACACTGTCGTCTGCTGAGCGAAATGGCGACAGAATCGAGGGTTCAGCATCATCAACTTTACAAAGCGTCTCATTAGAACATATTCTTCGAAGACAATTAATCAATAGGTTTGGATTAGAGATGAGATATTCTATCACATCTTGCTGCATTTCATCTTTAGTCTTTGCTAACATGACAATCTTCATTATCTCCAATAAATGTTCCATATTGTCTTGTCTATCAACCATTTTGAGGTTAATTTCTCTGCAAAATAAAAACATTGATCTGTTTTAGTCTAGAATGCAAAATAGATCTGCCAACTTTGTGTATATGACTAAAGCATGTTTAGGGCGTCAAATGACACGAGCTGTCTGGATTTATGTCACCGAGCCTTTTCGAGGTGAATAGTATTTAATAACATGTTTCATGATACTTCAGAACATTTCGAAATACATAAAAACATTTGGATTTCGAAGTTATTTAAGAGCTTCTTTTCTGATTATTTTTGGGTCGATCTGCAACATTTTTTCCAATGGCTTATCATTTTTCTAGCGAAGATTCCCGATCATAACAGTAAAACTGATTTGCTGAAAGTATGCTATCAACCAATGATGTTTTTCTAGAAAGTCGTGATATCAGATCGCTGTAAAAAGCCAAAATCAAAGAAACATAAATAAATAAATAGATAAATAAATAAATAAATAAATAAATAGGTACATAAATAAATAAAATACAATCCAAACCATAAAAGATAAATCCTTCATCTTCAATATTTTCCAATATCAACGTTAACAATGTGTCGTAGAAATTAAACAAAAAGAGTTATACACTGAATAAAGTGGTATTATATGATAGATTTTAACAGTTTGCACTCACCAATTGTAAGTTTTATTCTCTTTATACACTTTTTGTTCCTTTCGAATTTTCAATTTTTCAATTAGACTTACACGCTCCTATATCGATAAAACGCTAAATATTCCTGTTTGCTCGAATTAGAAATAACGAAAGAAAGTCTATTAGACGTACAAACTCCTATAAAGATAGAACGCCGAATGCTTGTTTGGAGATATTAGTAAACAACTTAGGGGCATCAGGTAGGTAATGAGGCAACGACCCTTTGTAGGACATTGGATGAGCTTTCAGAAGTGTTTCATAGACCCGGTAAACGTAGGGTATTAAAGTACTCTGGATTTAGATAAGACAGTTAAATGACCTTAATATGAACTTTCTGTACTGGACAGAATATTTACAGGACAAATTCCTTCCCAAAATAACGATGAATGACCTTTCTGTGCTTGACTTTTCTGAACTTAAAGTATGATCTTTCTGCTACCGTTGTCACTTTTGATATACCGGTATCATTCGATAACGATAAAAAGGAAAGTTTGTTGAGTAGGACCTAAAAAGAAGATCCTGACGACAATCTCAACAGCACTCACGACGGACCCCTAGCAAACTAGAGGTGGGACCAGTTGTCCGCGGGGAGTAAGCATTTCCTGTTTGGCTAGCCGCACCCGCCGTCGATGTTCACGCACGAAACCGAAAGCAATATTTACAAATCATGCACTGACTGTGGTTATGTCTAGATAGAAAGTGATATGGCGACTTTGTCAGGAAAAGATATTTAAAACACTTACTGTCAAACCCACCGCGGAGAACTTTTTTACGAGTTCCACACGGCAAAGGGCATAAGTGTGACACAAATGCGATAAAGAAAATTCTGACGACATTCTCAACAGCACTCAATAGAGCATCAAATTGAGCATCGACGGACCCCTAGCAAGCCAGAGGTGGGACCAGATGCCTTACATGAGTAAGCATTCCTAAAAACATCATAGATCACATCCCTATAAAAAAAACCTATAGATTCCTGATTTTATAACCACAACTTGATAGTAATGCATTGTCTGAATGTATTATATTTGACAATATATATGAGATCGCTACAGCTAGCAGAGCGCAGACTCTATAACGTACACCCATTTTTTATATCCATTTACTTATTCATCTGTGTTACTTAGGTCCCGGCGTTTTGCAGTCTTGTTTGTGTGTGGTCATCTAACAATGAGGAGGTTGTTTTACACCACAATTGTACGTTCTTCGAGACCTCTGGGTAATCGGAAACATTGGAGGGTTGTGCGCACATAATCCAGGATAACCACACCGTCTGCTACTGACGTGACAGATGGCCGTCCCAAGTCGACACCGATTGCTCGTTGGTTTATGTGTAGTCATTTATGTTGATTTAGTGTTCATTGTACCATTTGCGTCTCATCCTGTGCGTGTCTGCTAAATGTTTTTGCAGTGGGTGTATTTGTTGTTTAGCTGTTGGTGCTGCAACTGAGTGTTGTTGGAGATCCTCTCCTTTCTTGTATGCAAACAGGATACGCTTTCTCTCCCTGGGCTCCTGGTCTTACTTCGGTAAATTGTTTATTGCGAAAGCACAGGAGAGACTTACACAGCAAGATACGCAAAAGTGACAAGGAACACCAAATCAAAAATCTTCCACCACAAAACACTACATATAATTAAACCAACGAAAGCAATTGGAAGTCGGTGCAATTGACCCATCCGATTGCGGGAAAAAAATGCAAAAAAAACCCAATGTTTTTACCTCGGAGAAACAAGCTTCGAACCTCGGTCAAACATCGAAATTGCATTGTGACGTCATGGAATTTCTCATATTTTTCCCGTGTTCGGAAGGGTCAATTGTAACACATAGTTTTCGAAAGAAAGATCAAAGATATAACCAAGGTAATATACCTGATATTGCAGTACATTTTAAAAATCTTTTGGTACGCATTTCATTGAATTAAAGAAATATAATTTAGAACAAAATATAATTTGTCTTCCATAAGCAATCTCATATTACAATAAAGAAGGACATCATATACGATAAAGATTATGTTTTCAATATAGTCCCAGAGCACACAAAGGTTATAATTTGTCAATCATTATATTGTCAAACGCCAAAACCGTTTTTAGATACTTACTTTTATTCTTGTTTTTTTTCCAAAAAAAATCTTCCAGTCTCTATTAAAATGTTATTTTCTGATAGACAATCACAAAAATATTTTTCTTTCAGTCCCGTGCATGTCAATAAAATGCAAGATGATTACTTTTATACATCTTTTATATATGGATATAAATAAAAGAAGGCATGCGCGTGTGCAGGATTTTGGATGAAACGCGATCATCTCTACAATTTTGTATATTTTTCATATTGTGTTCATAATCACTCCATTTCTTTTTCACTGACAACGCTTGCGTAGATGATCCCCTGAAAGAAAAAGCATAAACAATATTTTGCAAAAGTGAGGTATAGAAATTCATTTAAGAGCCAAAGAAAAAAAAGAAGAAAGAATAAGAATAGAAAAAAGAATACTAAATATACTAGAAAAAAGAACAAATAAAAAAATTACAGAAAAAAATTACAGAGAAAAAATTACAGAATAAATGGAAGTATAATCATAAAGAAATAAGACATCTTGGTATTGATATCCTTAATGGACAATTTTCAAGTTAACGTACTTCGGACTTCACATTAGGGACTTCCCACTTTTAGGGGTCATGTAAAAGAAATCGGGTTTGATGAGCAAAGTCACACACATTAGACGAAAGGACACGGGAAATAGCTTTTAATATGTATATTCACACATAGAAACAAATAAATTCGTCATACAACGTATTATTGGTTCACTGGAATTTCATCAACAATGAAATTTTGTGACACATTTCATTCGAAGTGCGATATGTCTGAAGTACGAAGTCAGCGAACATGAAAAATGTTCAATAGAAAAAAGAGCAAGGTATACATATAGAGATCTTCTTTATAGAAAACTTACTACATCCGCGCATGAAATATGTCTTACATATGTAGACACATCAAACAGTTAAGTGAGGTCATGGACATTATTGAGCAATGACCAGTCATAGTGAATCCTTGGCTTAAGGGGAGGCGGACAGGGGGGAATTAAGACGAGGTAAGATCACGTGGACATGGCGTTTCTTCACTCTTCTGTGTGCAGCATATGCCTTGCAGATAGCGTTTAAGACCCTATTAAGGATCTCGTATTCTAATGACATATTTGGGTTTGATAAAGTCAAATTTTAAAACGGAAAATAGCTTTTAAGATGTATATTTACACATAGAAACAAATAAATTCGTCATACAAGGTATTATTGGCTCACTGGAATTTCATCAACAATGACATTTTGTGGCACATTTCATTCGAAGTGCGATGTCTGAAGTACGAAGTCCGCGAACATGAAAAATGTCCAATAGAAAAAAGAGCAAGGTATGGTTTATTCCCGATTCGTCGACTTCAATTAAATGATTATAGGTGTTAAAGGGGCCATCAAAGGGGCATATAAAGACTAATAATTAACCAATTAGTAGTTTATGTGCTCTTTTTTTCCTTTATTGTTTTTGTTTTGTTTTGGTTTTGTTTTTTGTTTTTTTGGTTCTTTGGGGTTTTTTTTGCTAATACCATATTTAATGATTTAAATAACATATTTTCTAATAACAAGTTGATCATAAAATTTTCAATATAAATATAGATATGAATTTGATTGGAATTGAAAATGTACATGAAATAAATGAAAAACGTAGGTAGAGCGAGATTTTAAGCAATACCGCGACTCAAAACAGAAAAATATAATCGATAATTTTTTTCGAAAATTAAATAAAATTCATTTTCAATCGAAACGCTTGATAATACGGTATCACGTAAATGTATTGAAATTAATTTTTAATCGTTGACTTAACAATTACAAAAATACCAGTGGTGTTGAAAAGTGCCAGTCTGAATTTGAATGGCAAAATTTCATTCGGACTTGCAAAAAGTTTTTGCTACACTTTTTTTTATTCGGACTGGCATCATATTCAAAATGACTGGCATGCCTCAAAGGTTTTCAACATCTCTGAAAGATGATTCAATGCGATTAAAAGGATAATTCAAAGCAATATATCTAATATCAGAATCTGAGCAAGTCCAAGCTATGAGTCGTCAGTAACCAATAAGCAGCCTTAATAGACAGGTCCAATGCTAGTTTCTGAGCAGTACATCCAAGCTGATGCTGTCCAATAAACGGAAAATAGCTCAAGGACTACTCAACTCAACTAAGACTACCAACAACTTTTAAAAATGATGGCACAGTACATAGTAAGCTGAAGAAAATGGTACAACACACTGCACACCCAAACAAATGTACACAGCCCAGTGAATCAACTGAAAATTGTTCGAATTTTTCAACCGATTCCCGGTACGTCCTACATCATCGTCATTTTGATTCGGTTGTAAAATGGTGTTCTTACTCCAATTTTATGATCATATGCATGTGATCATTTCTTGATCTAAACATTGTCTTCATGTTGATTTCACAAGATATTGAAGGATGTAAACATACGATTCGGCATAACCTGTCGCCATCTTCATGTTGATTTCACAAGATATTGAAGGATGTAAACATACGATTCGGCATAACCTGTCGCCATGATTGGATGTAGGTACCCGATGGTACGTGTACGTGCATCTGTAAAATACGTACACCGGTGATTGTCAGGGTGATTCCTATATTAACACCCCCTCCCCAAACTTTGTTTGCGGGGGTATAATGAGTTTTATTTTTTCAACCATAATGATTTTAATTTATTTTTCTTAAGGGAATTACAAAAATGAATTTATTTCATTGAACATGTTCAAAGGGCAAAATGGTAAAGACCTGCACATCTATACAGATTGAACAAAGACAAATTACATGTACATCACATTACATTGCATTACGATCTTCTAGTCAACTATATTAACTTTCCATACTCACAACATACACACTTTTACAGGTAAAATACAGGTAAACTTTTTACTAATTAGTTAATTATTAGTCTACCTGTGCCACTTAGATGGCCCCTTTGACACCCAATTAAGGTGATTATCATATAATTGAAGTCGAAGAATCGGGAACACACCCAAGGTATACATATCGAGATCTTCTTTATAGAAAACTTACTACATCCGCGCATGAAATATGTCTTACATATGTAGACACATCAACCAGTTAAGTGAGGTCATGGACATTATTGAGCAATGACCGGTCATAGTGAATCCTTGGCTTAAGGGGAGGCGGACAGGGGGTATTAAGACGAGGTAAGAAGATCACGTGGACATGGCGTTTCTTCATTCTTCTGTGTGCAGCATATGCCTTGCAGATAGCGTTTAAGACCCTATTAAGGATCTCGTATTCTAATGACATATTTGGTTTTGATGAGTAAAGTCAAATTTTAAAACGGAAAATAGCTTTTAAGATGTATATTTACACATAGAAACAAATAAATTCGTCATACAACGTATTATTGGCTCACTGGAATTTCATCAACAATGACATTTTGTGGCACATTATCATTCGAAGTGCGATGTCTGAAGTACGAAGTCCGCGAACATGAAAAATGTCCAATAGAATAAAAGCTAGGGCAAGGTATACATATAGAGATCTTCTTATAGAAAACTTACTACATCCGCGCATGAAATATGTCTTACATATGGAGACACATCAAACATTTTAGAGAGGTCATGACCATATATTGAGCAATGACCGGTCATACGCTACATAGTGAATCCTGGGCCTAGTACTGATATACTGGTGGAGAAGATATTATCGCCGACGATTTTTGTATCATTTTTTTTTTTTTTTTTTTTTTGCTCTATTTTCTTTAATTTTCAAGACTTGCACATGTTTGGACAGCACAAACTAGAACCCTTTACCTACACTCCTAAAAATTTTCAAAAAAATTCTGATATAAACAATTAAAATGCGCTACATTTAAGCTCTCTTTAAAGAGGCTGGAGAAGCAACTATCGCCACGTGGGATCATTCTCGTCTCATATCCACAATATTCCAACTAAAATTATACCATCGGATTCCTCTATTCTTTTTCTAATCAGTTGTGATAAAAATGATTGAAAAGAGTTTAAAATGTCTTCAATGATTGAGAGAGAAGCCACACTGTGCTACGCTATCGTCCCCGAGCAGCTCGGGGGAAGACAACGCATTTTCATGAAATTAAAGTGCTAAAATCTTAGCTTTCATCTCATAGATTCATTTGAAATTTTATATACAATTTGATAAACATACTAAGTATTAGTGCTGAAAAAATCAAGTCTCTGTCATTAGTATTATTGAAGATGATAAGCAAACGGCGATAACTACTGCTCGGCGATAACTTCTTCCCGGCCAGTAATTACTCATTTGAACTGGAATAGTATGTATGCATGCTTGTGCCAAAAGTTCATGATTTTTGCTCACTGCAAATGTCATTTAATATTATCCGAGGGACACCTATATGATCTGTTACGTTAGTGTCCGTGGATGTAACAGCTCGAGACGTTTTTATAGTGGTCGACGTCCCAGCAACTTTGTATGTCTTTTGATTTTTATCCATTAAGCAAAAGGCTCACCGACAAGTGTCCTCGGGGACAAAATTCCATCAGCAGAGAAACATGAACAAAATTGATCGCAAGCAAAATTGATCACTGTGAGTGCCAACTTCAAACGATCATAGCAAGACTCCGGCTTGTTTTCTAGAAAATCCTAAAGTTATAGACATTATACCGAAAATAACCTGTCAGTGAATATTTCGACATACTGTTCAAATCCCTGGAGGTTCCTGGTTTTGCTGAAAACTACGACCTCAGTGTTTCGCTGAAGGGTGAAACTTTCGTATTCGTAACAAAGAACTGAATTTTCTGTCATTTTAAATGTTACAGCATGGGCAACTTACATGTACAATAATACGTTTCTACTGCATACTGTTCCTTAGATTTTGCTTCAACAAGAAACTTTAAAAAAATATTTGACTAGGTCAAAGACCAAGGTCTAGGTCACTAGGTCAAATGTTACGGCATAAATTGAAAGGTCCTGTCATGGGCATCCTACATGTATAATATAAAGTTTCTACTGTATACTGATCCTTAGATTTTGCTTCAACCAGAAACTCTAACCAAAATATTGATGCCAGATGGACAGACGGACAGACAGACGGACATAGTCAATCTATAGACCGGACTTGCTTTGTAATCTAGCCAAAAACTATTGACTTATATGCGTCACATTGTTTGTGATGTCACGTCATTGATAACGATCTAAATCTCTACCAATTTTCCTGTGCCCTTTCTAGCATATGCTCTTACAGACAAAAAGAATGTAAACATGCTGGACCACTCAGTTCGATGCTGCAGTAAGTTTCTACTGCATATAGTTCCTTAGATTTTGATTTGTTGATGACAGACAGACAGACCGACAGACAGACAACGTGTGATATATAAAACTATATAACTGTATAATGTTGCACTGACCACAGTATATAACTCCCATGAGATCGCAGCGACCAGATGTAGACAAAGACAAGTTGATTGAAACATATTTCAATATCTGATTTATTGCAACAAAACCAATTGATACCATAAATATACATTGCGAAATCTGAAATAAGAGTTTAAGGAACATTTGTCATTACAAGTCATGTACATGCCAATCCTACCAATTTTCAATGAAATTCATCGAAGGGAAGAGTAGTTTTAGCAACATGGTAATATCACAAAATTTGGGATCCAAGGGGATAAAGTATGAGATAGCAAGAAGGAATTGTATGCCCCAAACCATTTCATTGCAGGATCATGAAAAATAAATTTTACATTCATGATTAAGAATGTGAAAGAGAATAATGAAATATTCATATACATTATACAGGATCCATGAAGCATGTCTAAATACCCAAAAGGCAAACCTCCTTAAGGCAAAAGAAATTTAATTCTAAGTTTTACGGATCCGCTACCCCCAATTTTACCACAGTTGGAAAAAAATAAAATGAACTGATTGTACTTTTTTTTTCTTCCGCTCATCCGAATTACTGGTTATTACTTTTCATTCTCACTTAATCTTCATCGTATAAGTGTTTTAGAAAATGTGGCTTTGAAAACATGATAAACAAACTGAATTAAGACCGTGATCGTGGCACAACTCATGAAATGTTGAAATTTACTGATTTTTATTTTATTTTTATTCCCTCCTCCTACCCTATTTTTAAACAAATAAAATATGTAAAATTAAAAAGTAAACTTCTGTCGCCTTAAGAATGTTTTAGATCTAAAGATAATTTATACTTCATACACTGCATTAACAGCTCAACTTTTTTTTTACCAAATATTACTTTGATGAGAGTGTAGTACATACATGTATTTTGAAAAATAAACTTCAAGATCATCATACTCATACTAAATTGTCAGTAAAAGACAGTGCAAGACTATGTTTTGAAATGTCTTGTCACAATAATTGGACGTCTAAAATAAAGCGACACAACCATGATGAAAATAGTAATGTACATGTATATACACATTAACATTAAATAATATGATTTTTTCCCAACTTATTGAATTTATGAGCGTTTGATTCCCTTTTCATGTCTATTGGACCATATTAACATTTTGCTAAGACTTCCATGGCAACCAACTTGAACTTGACAAGCCAACATTGACCTTTTCCGGAATGTCTGACATTGAGTTTGACCTTTTTGCACTCAGATTTTTCATCTCTGCCTCCACAACTTTATCTTGCCTCTTCTTATAAAATCTACCTCCAAGAAATCCTGTAAAATATGTAATGTTGAGTAATTATAATGGACACTAATGTAACAAGTAATTTGATTGGTTTAAAAATCCATTACATCATTTATAATTTTATGGTACACTGATGTAACATGGGATCTGATTGGTGGAAAAATCTCAACAAGTATTCCATCAACTAGAAGGAGGACATGTTGAATGTTAGAAATAGAAAAGCTAGGTCAAAATCATGAGGTCAAGGTCATAAATTTTGGTATAACATTTTACTTCAGGTCATGGCATCGACAGTGTCAAGAAGAGCAGGTTAGAGTACTGACATGAAATTGTTCATATAGACAAGACCTCAGCAAAATAATTCTATCTAAACAAGTGTGGATCTAGAGAATGATTAGGGGGTCAGTACTACCCTCTTTCCACTTTGAATTAACACCCCCTTTCCGCTTTCCACTTACAATTTGCAATAAATGCTTATTCTTTTCTGGTTTTTACATATATTTTTATTTCAAATCACAGGCTAATTGCCCCCCTCCCCTTGATGGACTGGATACCCCCTGGAAATTTTTTAGATCTGCCCATGTTGAAACGGACGAATTATGAGTACATAACACACTGCCATCTGCAAATTAGAAAACATCTATTCAGTTAAAGATGCTATTACAAAATGAACATTTTGAATTCACAGCTTTGATACTTTGAAAATGATCAAACTTATAGATACCATTTCACACAAACTTGACCACAACATTTTACAATTTATGATTTTTTCCCTTGTTTGCTATCAAGAATATTAAATCTAAATCCAGTCAATATCATGAATGTTTACATTAAGAATGAAAAGGAAAAAAAAAATAAACTTGTAAAATAATTAAGAATTATTTTGATTCCTGTATTAATTTTTTTTTTCAAAACACAGACTTATTTCCTATTTCCACACTGTAAAGCCATTATGCCATCATATTTTATGCTAACCCTTCCTAGAGTTTCAGGAAATCTTCCATAGAATTTGATAACGTCACAGTAAGTCTATATCTAATACCGACCAAAATGGGAAGTAAATCTAATTATTGAAAATACAGGAATATTAATATTGTATCTACCAATGGCAATGTGCATCATTATGAAATTATTATGAAATAAATGTACGTACCTGCAGCCCCGCCTCCTATTGCTGCAACTGATCCTATTTTTAGCCCTGCGAGGAATCCAACAGGACCACCAATCACTGTTCCTATTAACGCCCCTGCCACGGGGAATGCCGCAGCTTTGTACTTGGAGGCCTGAAGATACATGTATACACGATGTCTAACATCAGGTTAAAGAAATACATTTCATTTGTAAAGACATAAGGGAGATGCATTGAAAGATGGGAAAATATATGGTATTTTCAAAGTATATAAAAATTCAGTAAAAGGCAAAATTACTTTGTGTATGAGAGGCTATAGAATTACTTTACTTATACATGTATGTATTGATCCTCTTGCAATTCCACTAATTCATTTCAGATCTTACCATAGAGTACAGCTTTGGCAGATGTTTAAAAGCATGAATCCAGAGGGTGGGGGTGGGGTAGAGGGGGGGGGGTTCCGAATCCCTCCCCCTTTTGGAATTTGCAAAAAAAATGCTGATTTTTCCTTTATATTATTCATTTTCAAAATCAAGAGATTGACTCCCTATGATGGGCTTAACCCCTCCCCTCCCCCCACTACCCCCAACAATTTTAAAGATCTGTGCCCACAGATGTTGCATTGCTAAATAAAAAAAATGTCCTTTACAACCAGAAGTCATTATAGGACCAGTACCCTTATAAGTACATATACATGTGTTGTGAAGTGCAGATTATAAGTGTAAAATAATGGCCAAGTATAACCAGCAAATAATACTTAGCCGGGAAATCAGCTGTGTCTCGGAGCTACGAAATACACGTCCATACAGTTCCAAGGTAGATGTCACAACTGGTAGTGACGTATACAGGTAAAATATAAGACCCCGATCCCGCATAATTCTACAACACATGCAACAGATAGATAAACATACATGTATAACTTTACCTTGCTAAGGTTGGTGACTCCACTACGAACATTCTCATGAGCTTTCTCTATATTATCCTCAATACGATCTATAGATTCTTGTTGACTTTGAACGGCTGACGAGAATTCATGGATCATCGTGTTTAACTCCACTAAGTTCTGCAGAATATAAAACAGGCAAAGAACCAGTTTACATTTAACGATCAGGAGCCTGTTTTACAAACATACTTACAAAAATTTTTAGGAATTTTCAAAATTTTTGATCACTTAATTCTTCTTGACTTAAAATTTGCATTAGTACAAAATAGCAGGTACCCTACTCAGCTTGAATAATACGCATATTACCGTATATCGGGTAATTTTTGCGTCGGGTAAATTTCACGAAATGATCCTTAAAAGGTGTGTCTTTTTTTCGCTGAGTTTAATTTTCGCTAATCTATAAATACCAATCAAAGGACTGAAAGTCCTGCAAGTTGGCAAAAAGTAACATTGAGACGAACATACAGAAGACAAGTATAAAACTGGCACAAATCAAACTCCAAATCTATGCCTCAAATGCTTGAATGAGTGATTCTCAGAATTCAAGAGTTGTCTCAAATCTAAAAAAAAGTAAAAGTCTGGAAATATATAAATATATAAAATGATAGAACTTTTTAACCAAATAACTGATTTTGAGGTCAGAGTTCAAGGTCAATATGATCATGTCAAATTTGTTGCAATTGTTATGGGTGTATGTATGAAGTATAAAGTCCTATCACTTTTACTTTAGGAGATATTTGCTTTTGAAACTTCTTGACCAACTTAAAACCAACATCTTAGGTTTATTAAGTATCAAACTGAAAAACCTTTTTTCCTAGTCGGTAAATAGCTCATCAGAGCTAATGTTGATTGTTATAAATTATGTCCGACTTTAAATAAATATTATTGATTGATTAATTTATTTATTTACATGTCTTTAGTCTTCTACACATCCACAATTTTTTTTTTAAATCTAAGGTCTTTTTTATCCTAAATACAATACGTTTACCTATCTATCTAAAAATGGGGTGCTCCTTATACAGAGGAGGGAAGTACAAAGAAAAAAGATGCGCCATATTTTAATGTACTGAAATCAACGACATGTGATCGCTATTCCTGTAGCATCGTTCCTTTTAGCATTTTTTGCATTCTCATAATGCATTTAACCCATTATTTACAACTTGAACTTAAACGTCTGTCGTCTAATATGTTCTTTTGTCAAATCGTAGTGGTCCTATTTCTTACTGCGCCAGTAACATTGTGTGTTGTTTGGTCCGTGCAGGGTTATAAAGTGCAAAGTTGAAAGCCATAGCAATGAGAGTTGGCTTTGCCAACTCAAAAATTAAAATTTGTACAAAGATTTATTTAATGTGAAATGAAATACAATAATATGACTGGATTTACGTATTCACGTATACGTGCACAATAATATGAATGTACATCGTACAGTTCACTCGTTTAAAGCATCAACGATGCCGGCTTCCTTGAAGCCGTTGCTTACAATTTTCCCATGCAAGCCGTCATATAGTTTTGTGATCCGAAAAAGGCTTTTAACCCCAAAAAAATTGTTTAGATTAGCAATACACGACAACAGGTGGTTTAAAGTAAAAGCCGACATGCATTATATCGGTGATTGTTTGATTTACCATGTTTACACTGGGTAATTAAATCAATTAATACTACCTGTTATCTGTAAACATTAATTATAATAATCATAATTGACTTAATCAGACGAGTACTCACTGATACCCCGGGACAGTTACATATAACTGCAAACATCTAAGCGTTAGTCTGTGTCTTTTTTTCGCTACGTCAATTTTTCGCAATTTGATGATGCTCGCGAACTTAGCGAAAATTAGACACACAAAAATTTCCCGATATACGGTATTGAATGTTATAACGTCAAAAGGATCTGAAAATCTCATTGACGTTACAAAAGGCAACCAGAATTGTGGTTCATAAATCATTTTCCTTACGGGCACTTCATAGGAGATTCTTCTGTAATGGAAATGTATAATAAATGTACCTGGTGAAGGTTTTCCCATGATTCAATGGTCTCAGAATTGTCGTGTTCCGATTCTATCTGTAACTGATGTAAGGAAATGTTCATATGATCACTGGACGATCTGTGCATTGAGAAACTGCCAAGAGGGTCGTCTCCTTCAGGGGTGGATCCAGACGGGGATTCAGGGGTGGACTCTGTAGAATTAATAAATGAAAACTTTTGGATTACAAAGATCTGTGGTATTTCAAAATCATTCTGAATCATGTAATATCAGCGACAGTTTTCCCTCTCACTTTTGGGGGAAGGGGGTCAGGGCCGATATGTGGGGAAAAATATGTGTGCGAATGTCTCAAAAGGGGAATTTAAAAAAAAAATTAAAATTCTTGCAAAAACTGTATTAGATAGCATCAATATTATTGAATTGGCTTTAAATACAAACAGGCGCATTAAAGGAACCATATTCTACTATTGGGGTTCTGATTTTGTTTAATTTTACACATTATTTTAATACACTTTTTTGCCAAAGAAAAAAATCTTTGATATGGGGGGAAATTTCTGTGCTAAGGAGGGGAAAAATATATACTGTAAATGACTTTATATTTGCGTGACCTTATTTTCGCGACAACTCAATGACAGATTAATTCGCGAGACTTAAATTTCGCGAGTTCGTCATCCAAACTTTTCTTATATGTTTTCTTTTTCTGTATAAGTATATTTCATTTCCTTATCACCCTCTATTGCTGAAATGCTTACTTCAAATAAGCAGATATTAGACGTTTCGTATCGTCATATCTTTGCGTACTAGTTAATATTATAAACACGTCATTTGTTTACTTTTTCGTCTCTTATTGAAATTTATTGAAAACGGGATGATTAAAAAGATAAAAAAAATGCTTCATGTTTACTTCCTCTAAAGTTCTTAAGTATATTATCTGTCTGGGTAATTAAGGCTAATTGATGAATTGCTATGTTTGTAATTCAAACATCCCTAACATCGACGCGTATGATTGTCCATTGTCTAATTAGGGTAATTAACTCTAATGGAAAGGGAAAACAAGACGCTTTTAAATTTTATCCACTTTGATCTACTTTTTATATTTTGGACGGACTTTTTATTAGCGAGGACTTTATTTTTGCGTTTGACCAAGCACGCGAAATTACGCGAGAATAAAGTCCTTGTGAATAAAAAGTCGTTTACAGTACTCGAAAATCGCCCATTTTTTTTTGGAAAGAAAAACACTGAAAATGATCATTGTTGATTTCTAGGCTATATAAACACTATAAAAGCATGTACAAACCATCACCCATGATAACTAAATCCATCCTTACCCTCTGACTGAACTGAACAAAGGAACTCCTGTATTGCAAGAACGGCATCATACTTCATTCCTGACGTTTTCTTGTCAAATTCCTCGACATCTTCGTCTACGATCCTTTTACGAGTGTTCTCGATCTCTTTGATGTTTGCCTTTATTTGTTGGACGGTTCTCGTAGCATTGATGTTTTCTTTGTGTAGGCCATTCCAATCATTTAGCCGTGAAAACTGCAAATATAGGAAGATGAGCAGAATGTCTTATAAATAATTGTAGATAAAGGATATACAACAAACACTGCGGATGCCCTTAGATATGGCGTTGAAGTGAAAAACATAAACTAAGCTATAAATAGACACATAGACATGCAGATGCTCACAGGACAGAGTTTTCTCCCACTGTTGACTGGGATAAAAATGGAAATGTTGGGAAAAGATATCCTTGTCTTATCCCTATGGGGACAGATAGCATTTTCACATGTCTTTTGACTGTAGCATCATGGTCATATTGTGACGTCATACATGATGATTGCTGCTTTAGCTGATCAAAGTATGGAAAAGAAACTCATTTTTTTTAGCTATAATCATATTAGACAGTGGGAGAAAAATGATAAACCACCAGACCCTTGTGTTCAGGATTTGCTTTTGTCCACCAATCGGTAAGCCTCATCGTGGTATTAGCAAACCCTGGACACTTGGGTTGGATTTTCTTGTCCCTGATCATATCTGGGGATAGATTCTGTTAATCCGTATATGTCACACTTGCATAGCATATGCAACATAAAAAGTAGATCGAGAACAGACCAAAATTTTATTCTTGAGTTGGTATTAATACCAACTCAAGAATAAAATTTTGGCCTGTTCTCGGTCTACATAAAAAGTAACTGTCTCTTCAAGAATCTTTGTTTCCGCTTAAAGGGCATAAAAAATCACTCATTATTATTTTAAAGAAGTACAGCTCTATTAGACTACCTTTCTGTGGAATGCTGAATACTGTCAGGTATACAATATTGAGGACATAATCATGATAATATAGGGAAAAAAATAACATTAAGTGAATAATCATATACCTTCTCGAAATTACTCCTGTGTTTTCTAAGTCGATCGATGTCTATTTCAATGATTTTCAGGAATTTTTGTATAGTTGGATGTCTCTATGTGTAAGAATTATACTGTATCTTAGGGAGGATGTCTGTATGTGTTACAATTGTACTGTATCTTGATTGAGGATGTATGTGTAGGAATTGAACTGTATCTTGATGGAGGATGTCTGTATGTGTAGGAATTAAACTGTATCTTGATGGAGGATGTCTGTATGTGTAGGAATTAAACTGTATCTTGATGGAGGTTGTCTGTATGTGTAGGAATTGAACTGTATCTTGATGGAGGTTGTCTGTATGTGTAGGAATTGAACTGTATCTTAGGGAGGATGTCTGTATGTGTTACAATTGTACTGTATCTTAGGGAGAATGTCTATATGTGTAGGAATTGTACTGTATCTTAGGGAGGATGTCTGTATGTGTAGGAATTGTACTGTATCTTGATTGAGGATGTATGTGTAGGAATTGTACTGTATCTTAGGGAGAATGTCTATATGTGTAGGAATTGTACTGTATCTTAGGGAGAATGTCTATATGTGTAGGAATTGTACTGTATCTTAGGGAGGATGTATGTATGTGCAGGAATTGAACTGTATCTTAGGGAGGATGTCTGTATGTGTAGGAATTGTACTGTATCTTGATTGAGGATGTATGTGTAGGAATTGAACTGTATCTTGATGGAGGATGTCTGTATGTGTAGGAATTGAACTGTATCTTAGGGAGGATGTCTGTATGTGTTACAATTGTACTGTATCTTAGGGAGAATGTCTATATGTGTAGGAATTGTACTGTATCTTAGGGAGGATGTATGTATGTGTAGGAATTGTACTGTATCTTGATTGAGGATGTATGTGTAGGAATTGAACTGTATCTTAGGGAGGATGTCTGTATGTGTAGGAATTGTACTGTATCTTGATGGAGGATGTCTGTATGTGTAGGAATTGTACTGTATCTTAGGGAGGATGTCTGTATGTGTAGGAATTGTACTGTATCTTGATTGAGGATGTATGTGTAGGAATTGAACTGTATCTTAGGGAGGATGTCTGTATGTGTAGGAATTGAACTGTATCTTGATGGAGGATGTCTGTATGTGTAGGAATTGAACTGTATCTTAGGGAGGATGTCTGTATGTGTTAGAATTGTACTGTATCTTAGGGAGGATGTCTGTATGTGTAGGAATTGTACTGTATCTTAGGGAGGATGTCTGTATGTGTAGGAATTGTACTGTATCTTAGGGAGGATGTCTGTATGTGTTACAATTGTACTGTATCTTGATTGAGGATGTATGTGTAGGAATTGAACTGTATCTTAGGGAGGATGTCTGTATGTGTAAGAATTATACTGTATCTTAGGGAGGATGTCTGTATGTGTTACAATTGTACTGTATCTTGATTGAGGATGTATGTGTAGGAATTGTACTGTATCTTAGGGAGGATGTCTGTATGTGTTAGAATTGTACTGTAGTTTGATGGAGGATGTCTGTATGTGTAGGAATTGTACTGTATCTTAGGGAGGATATCTGTATGTGTTAGAATTGTACTGTAGTTTGATGGAGGATGTCTGTATGTGTAGGAATTGTACTGTATCTTAGGGAGGATATCTGTATGTGTTAGAATTGTACTGTAGTTTGATGGAGGATGTCTGTATGTGTAGGAATTGTACTGTATCTTAGGGAGGATATCTGTATGTGTTAGAATTGTACTGTAGTTTGATGGAGGATGTCTGTATGTGTAGGAATTGTACTGTATCTTAGGGAGGATATCTCTATGTGTTAGAATTGTACTGTATCTTAGGGAGGATGTCTGTATGTGTTAGAATTGTACTGTATCTTAGGGAGGATATCTCTATGTGTTAGAATTGTACTGTATCTTAGGGAGGATATCTCTATGTGTAAGAATTATACTGTATCTTAGGGAGGATGTCTGTATGTGTTACAATTGTACTGTATCTTGATTGAGGATGTATGTGTAGGAATTGTACTGTATCTTAGGGAGGATGTCTGTATGTGTAAGAATTATACTGTATCTTAGGGAGGATGTCTGTATGTGTAAGAATTATACTGTATCTTAGGGAGGATGTCTGTATGTGTTACAATTGTACTGTATCTTGATTGAGGATGTATGTGTAGGAATTGTACTGTAGTTTGATGGAGGATGTCTGTATGTGTAGGAATTGTACTGTATCTTAGGGAGGATATCTGTATGTGTTAGAATTGTACTGTAGTTTGATGGAGGATGTCTGTATGTGTAGGAATTGTACTGTATGTTAGGGAGGATATCTGTATGTGTTACAATTGTACTGTAGTTTGATGGAGGATGTCTGTATGTGTAGGAATTGTACTGTATCTTAGGGAGGATGTCTGTATGTGTAAGAATTATACTGTATCTTAGGGAGGATGTCTGTATGTGTTACAATTGTACTGTATCTTGATTGAGGATGTATGTGTAGGAATTGTACTGTAGTTTGATGGAGGATGTCTGTATGTGTAGGAATTGTACTGTATCTTAGGGAGGATGTCTGTATGTGTTAGAATTGTACTGTAGTTTGATGGAGGATGTCTGTATGTGTAGGAATTGTACTGTATCTTAGGGAGGATATCTGTATGTGTTAGAATTGTACTGTAGTTTGATGGAGGATGTCTGTATGTGTAGGAATTGTACTGTATCTTAGGGAGGATATCTGTATGTGTTAGAATTGTACTGTAGTTTGATGGAGGATGTCTGTATGTGTAGGAATTGTACTGTATCTTAGGGAGGATATCTGTATGTGTTAGAATTGTACTGTAGTTTGATGGAGGATGTCTGTATGTGTAGGAATTGTACTGTATCTTAGGGAGGATATCTCTATGTGTTAGAATTGTACTGTATCTTAGGGAGGATGTCTGTATGTGTTAGAATTGTACTGTATCTTAGGGAGGATATCTCTATGTGTTAGAATTGTACTGTATCTTAGGGAGGATGTCTGTATGTGTTACAATTGTACTGTATCTTGATTGAGGATGTATGTGTAGGAATTGTACTGTATCTTAGGGAGGATGTCTGTATGTGTAAGAATTATACTGTATCTTAGGGAGGATGTCTGTATGTGTTACAATTGTACTGTATCTTGATTGAGGATGTATGTGTAGGAATTGTACTGTAGTTTGATGGAGGATGTCTGTATGTGTAGGAATTGTACTGTATCTTAGGGAGGATATCTCTATGTGTTAGAATTGTACTGTATCTTGATTGAGGATGTATGTGTAGGAATTGAACTGTATCTTAGGGAGGATGTCTGTATGTGTAGGAATTGTACTGTATCTTAGGGAGGATATCTGTATGTGTAGGAAATGTACTGTATCTTGATTGAGGATGTATGTGTAGGAATTGTACTGTATCTTAGGGAGGATGTCTGTATGTGTTAGAATTGTACTGTATCTTAGGGAGGATGTCTGTATGTGTAGGAATTGTACTGTATCTTAGGGAGGATGTCTGTATGTGTAGGAATTGAACTGTATCTTAGGGAGGATATCTGTATGTGTAGGAAATGTACTGTATCTTGATTGAGGATGTATGTGTAGGAATTGTACTGTAGTTTGATGGAGGATGTCTGTATGTGTAGGAATTGTACTGTATCTTAGGGAGGATATCTGTATGTGTTAGAATTGTACTGTAGTTTGATGGAGGATGTCTGTATGTGTAGGAATTGTACTGTATCTTAGGGAGGATATCTCTATGTGTTAGAATTGTACTGTATCTTAGGGAGGATGTCTGTATGTGTTAGAATTGTACTGTAGTTTGATGGAGGATGTCTGTATGTGTAGGAAATGTACTGTATCTTAGGGAGGATGTCTGTATGTGTTAGAATTGTACTGTAGTTTGATGGAGGATGTCTGTATATGTAGGAATTGTACTGTATCTTAGGGAGGATATCTGTATGTGTTAGAATTGTACTGTAGTTTGATGGAGGATGTCTGTATGTGTAGGAATTGTACTGTATCTTAGGGAGGATATCTCTATGTGTTAGAATTGTACTGTATCTTAGGGAGGATGTCTGTATGTGTTAGAATTGTACTGTAGTTTGATGGAGGATGTCTGTATGTGTAGGAAATGTACTGTATCTTGATGAAGGATGTATGTATGTGTAGGAATTGTACTGTATCTTAGGAAGGATGTCTGTATGTGTAGGAAATGTATTCTATCTTAGGGTGGATGTCTGTATGTGTAGGAATTGTACTGTATCTTGATGGATGTCTGTATGTGTAGGAATTGTACTGTATCTTAGGGAGAATGCCTATATGTGTAGGAATTGTACTGTACTTTAGGGAGGATGTCTGTATGTATAGGAATTGTACTGTATCTTAGGGAGGATGACTGTATGTGTTAGAATTGTACTGTATCTTAGGAAGGATGTCTGTATGTGTTACAATTATACTGTATCTTGATTGAGGATGTATGTGTAGGAATTGAACTGTATCTTAGGGAGGATGTCTGTATGTGTAGGATTTGTACTGTATCTTAGGGTGGTTGTCTGTATGTGTAGGAATTGTACTGTATCTTAGGGAGGATGTCTGTATGTGTTAGAATTGTACTGTATCTTAGGGAGGATGTCTATATGTGTAGGAATTGTACTGTATCTTAGGGAGGATGTCTATATGTGTAGGAATTGTTATGTATCTTAGGGATGATGACTGTATGCGTAGGAATTGTACTGCATCTTTGGGAGGATGTCTGTATGTTTAGAAATGTACTGGATCTTGATGGATGACGTCTGTATGTGTTAGAATTGTACTGAGAAAGGATGTCTGTATGTGTAGGAATTGTACTCTATCTTGATGGAGGATGTCTGTATGTGTAGCTTTGTACTGTATCTTAGGGAGGATTTCTGTATGTGTAGGAATTGTACTGTATCTTAGGGTGGATGTCTGTATGTGTAGGAATTGTAGTGTATCTTAAGGTGGATGTCTGTATGTGTAGAAATTGTACTGTATCTTAGGGAGGATGTCTGTATGTGTAGGAATTGTACTGTATCTTAGGGAGGATGTTTGTATGTGTAGGAATTGTATTGTATCTTTGGGAGGATGTCTGTATGTGTAGGAATTGTACTGTATCTTAGGGAGGATGTCTGTATGTGTAGGAAATGTACTGTATCTTGATGGAGGATGTCTGTATGTGTAGGAATTGTACTGTATCTTGATGGAGGATGTCTGTATGTGTAGAAATTGTACTTGTATCTCAGGAAGGATGTCTGCATGTGTAGGAATTGTACTGTATCTTGATGGAGGAGGATATCTGCATGTGTTAGAATTGTACTGTATCTCAGGGAGGATGTCTGTATGTGTAGGAATTGTATTGTATCTTGATGGAGGATGTCTGTATGTGTAGGAAATGTACTCTATCTTGATGGATGATGTCTGTATGTGTAGGAATTGTACTCTATCTTGATGGAGGATGTCTGTATGTGTAGGAATTGTACTGTATCTTGATGGAGGATGTCTGTATGTGTAGGAATTGTACTGTATCTTAGGGAGGATGTCTGTATGTGTAGGAATTGTACTGTATCTTGATGGAGGATGTCTGTATGTGTAGGAATTGTACTCTATCTTGATGGAGGATCTCTGTATGTGTAGGAATTGTACTCTATCTTGATGGAGGATGTCTGTATGTGTAGAAATTGTACTTGTATCTCAGGAAGGATGTCTGCATGTGTAGGAATTGTTCTGTATCTTGATCGAGGAGGATGTCTGACAGTGTATGTGTTAGAATTGTACTGTATCTTAGGGTGGATGTCTGTATGTGTAGGAATTGTACTGTATCTTAGGGTGGATGCCTGTATATGTGTGGGAATTGCACTGTATCTAAGGTAGGAAGTCTGTATGTGTAGGAATTGTACTGAATATTAGGGAGGATGACTGTATGTGTAGGGATTGTACTGATGAGTAATACGATGATATAGGAATAAAATGATATGATAATATAGGAAGTCTTTATACATGTTCATATATGTAGGAGATGTGTGATATGATAGTGTAGGATGTCTGAATGTGTAGGAGATGTATGATATGATAGGGTAGATGTCTGTTTATGTAGGAAATGTGAGATATGATAGTGTGGATGTATGTATGTGTAGGAGATGTGTGATATGATAGTGTAGATGTCTGTATATGTAGGAGATGTATGATATGATAGTGTAGATGTATGTATATGTAGGAGATGTATGATATGATAGTGTAGATGTCTGTATACGTAGGAGATGAATGATATGATAGTGTAGATGTATGTATATGTAGGTGATGTGAGATATGATAGTGTAGATGTATGTATGTGTAGGAGATGTGTGATATGATAGTGTAGATGTCTGAATGTGTAGGAGATGTGTGATATGATAGTGTAGATGCATGTATGTGTAGGATATGTGTGATATGATAGTGTAGATGTCTGTATATGTAGGAGATGTATGATATGATAGTATAGATGTCTGTATACGTAGGAGATGTATGATATGATAGTGTAGATGAATGTATATGTAGAAGATGTATGATATGATAGTGTAAATGTCTGTATATGTAGGAGATGTATGATATGATAGTGTAGATGTCTGTATGATAGTGTAGATGTATGTATATGTAGGAAATGTGTGATATGATAGTGTAGATGTCTGTATGTGTAGGAGATGTATGATATAACAGTGTAGATGTCTGTATATGATAGTGTAGATGTATGATATGATAGTGTAGATGTCTGTATATGATAGTGTAGATGTATGATATGATAGTGTAGATGTCTGTATATGATAGTGTTGATGTATGATATGATAGTGTAGATGTCTGTATATGTAGGAAATATGTGATATGATAGTGTAGATGTATGATGTGATAGTGTAGATGTCCGTATGTGTAAGAGATGAGTGATTTGATAGTGTAGATGTCTGTATATGTAGGAGATGTATGATATGATAGTGTAGATGTATGTATGTGTAGGAGATGTATGATTTGATAGTGTAGATGTATGTATACAAAGGAGATGTATGATATGATAGTGTAGATGTCTGTATGTGTAGGAGATGTGTGATATGATAGTGCAGATGTCTGTATGTGTAGGAGATGTGTGATATGATAGTGTAGATGTCTGTATGTGTAGGAGATGTATGATATGGTAGTGTAGATGTCTGTATGTGTAGGAGATGTGTGATATGATAGTGCAGATGTATGTATGTGTAGGATATGTAGGATATGATAGTGTAGATGTCTGTATGTGTAGGAGATGAGTGATAGGAAAGTGTAGGATGTCCACATGTCTTGGAATTGAATAATATGATAGTGTATGATGTATGTTCATCTAGGAATTTCATGTTATATCAAAGCAGAATGCCTGTACATATGGGAATAATATTTATAAGTCATGATTTAGTTCTTTAAAACCATCTTCTCTTAGATCGTTCATCATTACAAAGACTTTGCAACTTTTCGCAGCTAACGCGAAATGCATGCATGTGCTGCGAATATTATGACGTCAAAGACTAACATAAACATTTGCAATGAACGCCAGAAAAGGAAGGATGGATTTTACTTAGAATTGTTATAGATAGATCGTCGTTTTTTACAATTGATAAAGGCTAAGGGGCCGAAAATTTGTGTATTTGAGTGTTTGTGTTTTTATTTGTTATCTTCCCTTCCCTCTGGAAGAAATATTTAAATCTACTTAAATAAGTACAAAATCATACAATAATTCCAAAGGTAAATTTAACTCCACAGTAAACAACATGTGATACCTTTTTTTCGCTGATTTCAAAGGTGATATGGTTGTCTTGACAACAGTATCCTCTGACCTTGACCCTTCACTTGGAATCAGCACTGGCAATCCTGCTTCTGCTCTTTGTGCTTCCCCAAGGTCACGCTCCAAACAGAAGATCTGTAACCATAGCAACAAAAGAAAATTATCATCCGTCTTCTAAAATACTATTTAGTAAATATTATTAAATACTTAGATAATACTAATTTAATGTGCTTTGGAATATATTTTTCTGATGTAAAGACAAGAGAAATTTCAAAAACCATCCTAACAAAACTTTTCTGTGCTGTTGAGCTTATCGTCAGGATTTTTTTTAACTCATAGCAATGACATGTACTATACATGTAGCTACAATACTTTTGCATGAAGAGCCAGATAGGCTGTTCATTAATAATCTTATTCAGACTTAGTGAAAATTTTGACAACTTACAAAAGATCTCAGCATTTACACTAAGATTATAAGGTCAAGTTATATTGTGACTATTGTACGACTATTTGAATAATTAAAACTACAAATGAGTAAAGGTGAAGGTCCACTTGTCTCTAAACTTGGCCCTGTATTTTTCGTCAAAAATGATTTTATGAAAGTTACGATTTTCTTTTCTATCTGTAATATTCTATTAGAATATGTGCGAATATATCAGGTTCATATTTCAAGTCACGTGCATTTAAGAAATGACTGTCTTACTTTGGGTGTTCATGGTAGTATAATTCTGGTTGGTCACGTGCGAAGCGATTCTCGGAAAATTTGCACGTGTCCAACCAGAATTATACTACAATGAACACCCAAAGTAAGACAGTCATTGCTTATATTTCCATTTGCACTAAATATCAGACACCCCGTTTAGGATTAATAATGAGCCTATTGTATGTTATAACGTCAAAGTATCTGAACGTTGGTAAATTCTCCGTACTTTCAAAACTAAAGCGTGACGTCATAGTAGGCAACCAGAATTATAGTTTATAAATCCGCTTGCCTAACGGGCGCTTAACATGGGGATTCCTCTGCAATGGAAATATAAGATATTACGTCATGTTGAAAGGTCATTCACTCCGGATGACGGAAAATGATGGAAAACCACCATATGTAAATCATAAATCTTTTGAATAAACTGTTAAAGAAAAAGTAAAAGACCTTAACATGTTTGATCCTAAATATGTGGCCTTGACCTTTACAGCGACCTTGACACTCATTTAAGGATTGTTTTTCAGCTTTTGCGCTTTATCGGTGTCTATTGGCAGTAGGGAATGGAAACAAAATATGTAAAGCTGTCAGTGCAGACACATTACCAAATCGATTCTTCACAAATTCTTGATAGTTTCTGGCATATAATCGAGGTGGAGTTGTAAAACATCTTAGGTTACAATAGCATAAACCTTTGACCTCAAAAACTAGTGTTATACACCCAAAAGCTGACGTCATTTACTGACTAAATAGAAATGGCTTATATAGAAAGTGATATATCAAAAGAAAGATCATTTCCTGTAGATTTCATTGCTACTAAATGATATATACCTTTCCGATACTATTTGCACTCTGAAAACGAAAGTGAAAGTGAAAATAGGGAAATTTCGACATGTCATTCAGATGGACTTTGGTCCCATTTTGACCATTGTTCCAAATTTTTTCTTGAAATAAAAATTATGCTGATTTGAAGGCAATATCTGTCTAAATATTATATGAAATTTATTTAGGGATTCGCCGCTCCGTTTTTGAGAAATCCACAATACACCACGAAGAAGCGAATTTCACAAGTCCCCATTCTGAGCCCCCTCGCCGGAAACCACCATTACGTTTTGACTCCTTCCAGTTTGATTTTAATATACATATCTAAAAATAGAACCCATGAAAATCTTACAAAAATCTTACAGAATCTAATGATACCTTAAAATCTGCCTTCATTTTAATTATCATACACACTATAGCGATATCAGTCTCTGACTCTTAATATAAAGAAAATTGACCGGGGCCAAATCAGCTTCGAGGCTATAGGGTTTACGCTATTAAAACCTTAGTTATACTGCTGAAAATTCTAAAATTTCGTTGTTATGCTTTGAAACCGAAAGTAGACCTAGAACATTCCGAATCCGACAAAAACATAGGGCTAACGATGTAAAATTAAAATAAAGCTAATCTTTAATTATCAGTTTAATGAAATAACACAGAGCTGTTGAAGGGCGAGGATATACATATACATGTATGGATATTGTTTGGTGGTTAAAGGTGCATAATCACTACCATGTCAATATTATATTTTTTTATGTTTTTGAAAAAATTAAAATTTTAAACCATAAGGGAGCAACCATTTGTTTTTTAGGGGTGGGGGCAGGAAGACTTTGAAAAAAAATCCGGATCGGAATTTTAGAGAAGAAAATTTCCGGCCCGAAGGGCCTGTCAAAAAAAAATTCCGGATCATGAAATTGCCCCTCCACCTCTCTTTTTAGTGTGTCATAAACTAAGTACAAATAAAAATGGAACAAACTTTATGCTGGACTTAATTAATCAAATTCAAACGTTATAAGCACCATATAGCCTGTCTCCGTTGAGTATCATTTTAGTGAATAGATTATCTTTGGGTATCATATTGAATTCAATAAGTTAAAATGAAGTGATCGATCTGCTGGCAAGAGATGAACTCATTCTGTGTTTGATCTTTAATATCAAGCTGAATTATTGAAAATTTAGAGTAAATTTCAACATTGGAAAATTACAACAACAAAAATAATAATAATCCAGCCTGAAAGCCCGGCGAAAAAAAAAATCCTGCTCTTAAACTGGTCGAAATAAAATTTTCGGCTGGCAAAATCTCCCCCCCCCCCCTTAAAATCAAGTGTTTACTCCCTAATGAGATATTGCCGGGTTGAAGCTTTTTAAAGTAGGTCAAACTCCAAGGTCAAGGTCACTGAGTCAAAATCAAGGCCTAAATTGAGGAATCTACGTCACATGTGAAATATCTGCCGTGTGAGTGGATTTGAATTTGAATTTATCTAATAATATCTACAATTTTAAACGTTTCAGTGAGTTCAAGAAGTTATGTAAAATATTCATGTCTCATGTCAGCTTATTGGAAATACTGACATGAAAGAACATGGAACACCTAAATAAAACTAGACATATTTAATAAAATATGTATGTAATGTTTGCAATATTGAGGTTTTTTTCCTATTCCTGTATCATTTTGAAGAAGGGGTAGGGTAGCAAAATGTATTGAAACTTTTTCCCAATCCACAATTAACACCCCCTAACATTTTCTTTATAAAAACCTGCATTTTTTTAGGTTTCATGAGTTTTATTTTTTCCATGTCTTATTGCTAAAGGCAAAGTGCTTGTGGAATATAAAGTTAAGAAAAATAGTTTGATTTCTTTGATTTCGAGATCTCAGGGAAGGCATTCTTTAGTAGCAACAACCTGTACAATATTACCCCCGACTTGTGCATACTAGCCCGCGGTTCATAAAGATCTTTCCTGACTGGACTGCGACCTATGCAGACTGGACTCCAACCTTTGCCGACTTTACTCCGACCTATTCCGACTTAACGTCCCCTTAAGCTCTAAGAGAAGGGGAAAAGGGAAGGGTGAAAAGGAGGGGGAAGGAGAAGGGGCGGGAGGGGGGGAGGTAAGGGGGCTGGAAGGGGGAGAGGTACCCCCTGTAGATGTATTCGCTATCGCGTCGTGCCTGACACGACGCCATTTTTATAAAGGGGGGAAAGAGGGCGGGAGGAGAGAGAGGGGGAGGGAGGGGGAGGGAGGAGGATGAGAAGGGGAAAAGGGAAGGGAGGGGAGAAAGGGGGAGGTAAGGGAAGGGTGAAAAGGAGGGGGAAGGAGAAGGGGCGGGAGGGGGGAGGTAAGGGGGCTGGAAGGGGAGAGAGGTACCCCCTGTCCGCCCCCCCCCCCCCCCCCCGCCAGAGTTCGATCCTCGTCTACTGACATACGTATATACATAGATCCTTGTTCTTTGTTAATTATTCTGTTTTGGTTACATTCATACATTGTAATTGGGTGTGTGAGTGTGTTTTTTTTATCAATTTTCCTAAAAAGGAACCAAAAAATAATTATAGCATAAGAAAGAAGAAAGATTCTTGCAATTGATGTTATATATTAGAAAATTATTTTCAGGGCAGGAGCAAGATGCTTTAATTGATGTTTGGTGTTTTCTGGGATTTATACGTATTAAAAAATAAAATAAAATCATATAGGTTCCGCACATGTAGCTGCATTATACATGTAAAAAGAGATTTTTTTTTTCAAAATGAAGTAAAATAGCCCAATGGACTAAAGTCAAAGTCACACTGTGCCTACTTGACTGAGCCTCCCCGAATCGCTACGACTTGACATTTGCAAAAGTCGGGTGGTTGACATGGAATTGTTTTTGATTTTTATCCCGACTACTCTGTCCCGACATAGCGCCATCAAATGACCCGTTCTTATTCCGTCTTAGCAATATCCTATCCCGATTATCCCCGACTTGTGCAGACTAAGCCGCGATTTATAACGATCTATATCCTGATTGGACTCCGACCTACGTCGACTTAACTCCGATCTATGCCAACTTTCCTCCTTCCTATTCCTCCTTAACGACGTTAACGTTGACACAAGCTTTGAGCTTTCCTTTCATCCCAATGAAGTGTCGTACCTTGTTTCAAATTAATTTAGCGGGAAACGGCACACATTCTTCTCTTGCTCATGACGTCACGTCAATGTTAACTTTCCTATCCTCGAGCGCGTTGAGGTTCAGGACTCTGACGTCATTTTATATGACGTCATTTGGACTCAGTGGCCTCACGGCCTCACTTCTTACTAGCGGCGCCTACAGTAAACACTAGGTAACACAGGCCAAAATGAGTTCCAGATTGCAGCTTACCTGTGATATCTGCCAAAAATCTATGCGAGGCGACAACCTGCAGAGACAATCGCAAAACTTGTCAAACAAGAAGACTGTCCAGTCAAGGGTCAAGGCAGTCCGGAGCAGGGATCGGAGGATGACATACAGAGGCGATTAGACCAGTTAGCGAGGGGGAGAGCCCTTGTAAGGGCTACAAGCCAAGCTTCTAACCACACTCACCCTCCTACTGGTCAAACAGAAGAAGGCAAAGAAAAAAGACGGCAAAGGAAAGAACTTCATGCTGACTTTCCAATCCACTTGCAAGTACGAACTCCAACGTACTTCCAGAATAAGGGTGGAGAGACGTGGATGAGAGCGTTAGCTGCCGGTAATGAGTGGGGAAGCGGATTCAACGAGCTAGGCCATACCCATGCCGTAATCCAGACCAAAACAGAGATGACGTTCAAGGAATTTAGGCTGAAATGGAAGGGTCCAAATATAGGGGACATCCAGAGATGCCAAAATGTGAAGGATTCTGTGCGTTACGTCACCAAAGAGGATCCACGGAGCTTATGTTTCAATTTTGATAAAGACTGGACAAGCTTGCTAGTGAAGGCCTACATTTATGCACAGAAGAGCTCCAAATTGGTTCCAACATCCTATCCGTACTGCTCCCTGCCGCCTTTCAGCAAAGGCAATTCCGTGATATGTGGACTCAGTTCCGGGCAGAGGAGCAGGACGCTAGGCAATGTTGGGCCAATGAGGAGCTCGAACTGCGACCATGGCAACGGCAGGTCAGACGTCAGATACTGCAACAAGACGATAGGACGGTACTGTGGATACATGACGAGGTGGGAGGGCCATGGCAAGAGCACACTTGCAAAGTATATGATGGGCGAAGGAGCAATGTACGCCACCAACAGCTCGACAGTGAATTTCGCCTATGCCTACAACGAGGAGAAGGTGGTTATATTTGACTTTGTGCGTGACGACAGAGACCATATTAACTACGGGATTCTAGAATGCCTCAAGAATGGTATGATGTTCTCTGCCAAATATGAAGTAGGGTAAAGAGGTCACACCAGCCAAGGTTGCAGTTTTTTGCCAATTTCGCCCGCTGACTACGAGAAGTTGTCAGCAGACAGATGGTTAGTCTACAACCTAGAAGACGGCAAACTCCTATGAGTTAGAGCTGTATAGCTAACATATTTATCCCCCTCTTTAGGGGGTACAAATTCTCTAGAATAGTGGCTATGAGTTTCATTCGCTTGCTTCAAATAAACACCAACCACATGGACAGCTACACCCATCCCCACCTTAGTTAATTTACGATTTCAGACCAAAAAAATCAATAATATTAATAATACAAATGTAACACCGACATAAGTTACATAAAATGGGATACGTTCTAGAATTTGTTTTGTCTAATGGATTCACAAACATCACAAAAAAGTAGGCAGAGATTTTCTTGAAGTTAGTGAAGCGACCAGTTGCCGGGTAACGGATCATAATGGGTCTTTTTTTTGGGGGGGGGGGGGAGTGGGCACCCGATGTCATTCTGTATATTTCAGGCTACATGTCAAACAGAGATTCCACCATTGAAATTTGTGTAGATATGGGCAGCAACCATGAGCGACTGAGAGCTTCGATGTATTTAGAAAAAGGTCCATGTACAAGCAGAAAGGCAGGCCTTCAGCAAAATAATACCAGAAAAAAGATGAAAGCAAAAAACATAATGTTCGAAAATAAAGGAGAGAGAGAGATACAGACAGAGAGAGAGACCAAAAAAAGAAAAGATAAAGAAAGAAATATATATCATGTATACATAGTGATACCTTATAAAAATGATAAAGCCCCTTCCTTCTCTGTATATTCTTTAGATTCAAGAATATTATATATAAAATTATATATATTATACAATATATAATAATAATATGTACTGAGGATGGAGTGTAAATAACCTGAGGTTAACTATTAGTTATTACTGTTTTATTTTGTGAATGACCAAAATCTTAACATATGACAAAAATATAGTGTATGAAATAGTGACTGGTTCCCGGCCTTGGTTTTCTCCTTTATCGTTAACACTATTAGAAAAAAAAATTCATCACGAAAGTAAAAGAGGAAACCAGAACGGGTACCAGTCTACACTAGATTCATTCATGCTATATAGATTTCATTTAAAACGAAAATAATGGGGACCGTCCTCATCCATTGAATGAGAGGTAGGAGTGACTTTCTTAAAAAAGAAAAAGTGTTAAAAATGAGAAAAAAATGTGTTCCTCTTTGGAATCGAACTCGCTACATTAGTATCTAGAGTCCGACGTCAATACCACTACACCACCTCATCATGTCTCTTTACCACTTAAAAGTCATACCGTAATTTATAATTATATCGTATGAAGATAAAGATAAAATTACTTGCACTCTCAACATTTACATCGATGTACATGTCGATGAAACAAAATGTTAAGAAAGTAAATTCTTTCATTTATAAACGACAGATCAGTGGCGGATCTAGGTATTCAGAAAGGATTTGAGTCCAGTATCAAAGAAGATTTTCTACAGAATACATTACAAGAGAAAAAAAAGAATTTTAAGAAAAATGAAAAAGAAAAAAAACTGTGTGGGACCTCACCTAAATTTGTTACTTTAAAACCATAAATTAATGACTACACATTATAGATGTGCACAGATGTCAGTGGACGAGCTACCATGTATATGCTTGCATGCTAAAGCTTATATGCTAAAGCATCCAATTTTTATGAAATTTTCTCAAATTATTCTAAATTCGAGGAATTTCATTTTTATCAAAATCGTTTATGCAGACAAACATGAATTAAACCATCCGATTATGAATTAACACAGATAAGTCTTTATGTGTATATGTTGCGATTTTACCCGTTATACCAAAGAAAACTCTAGTACTTGCTTGTATCGAATATCCGATGAATGTCCTTTGAGGAATGATTGTATGTAGATGCTCATTTCATGCTTAAAAGAGAATTTTATGCACAATTAGTTTGTAGATACATGGGTTTTAAGGCGTAGAACAATAATCACAGCGCGTATCATATTTTTGGCGTGAAATCCCGATTTACCAAGATATTCAGTCATATTCATATTTTTTTCCATGAAGTGTTTAGGTTTGAAAATATAGAAAAGTATATTAATGCTACTGATAACACAGACCCATAACGAAAACAATAGCACAATATTTTTTTTTTTTTTTTTTTGGTTAGCTCTAGTCTTTTGAAGAAAAAAATTCAATCGTACTTTAAAAAATGATTAGAAAATGCCGTAGAGCGTGTATAACAACAGTGCTGCCCATGCATAAGTGTGAAATAAAGCCAACGGTTAAATTTCTATAGCTTCGTTGGATGACGTCATTAGGACTCGCAGTCTTTCCCGCGTCATTTTGACGTCACGTCAATGCTAACTTTACTATAGGAATGACGTCACCAGGACTCAGTGGCCTCACGGCCTCACTTTTACTGGCGGCGCCTACAGTAATACTAGATTATACAAACTGAGGCCAAATTCAGTCATCGCTCACAGCTACCTGCGGTATTTTTTTGCCACAACGGAGACACTGGACATAATGTTTGGAGTTTTGAAGGGGGATACTAGTTATGCATTATCTATCATTTTCTACTATTAATCAGTAGGAGTAACACGCTACAGCTTCGGGATATACTTCGTTATCGCGTCGATGCTTACACGACGCCATTTTTATGACGTTTTCTTCGTTGTAAATTCTGTGTTGTTCTTATCGGGCAATTATTTTCAAACACGGAAATATCAGTATGGATCAATACGATTTCCCGGATAATTTATCCCATTCTATTTATTTAAGGAATGTCTCTAAAATTCTTTTTGGTTATGGGAAATAACTTCAAAAAGCCGATGCACAAACAGTATACAAATCAAGGAACAGTGATGCAGCCTAGCGCCCCGATGCAACCTCATGTCACTAACCAGAATCCAGGAAGTCAACAGTTTATTTATTCTGTTAGTCAGCCGGACCAAGTCAGCAATATTTCTCCTGGAACTTTTAACCAAGGCTTTTCTAAATAATTCAATAGAATCTCGTAGTTTTATTTTAGATATGGAATCAATATCAGTATGCGATATATGAACGCTTGCTTAAAGAATTATTATACGAACGGTTATCGCCCTCTTGCTATCGCGCTCTACTGCATTTGACCCTTAAGATAGATTAAATTTAAAAAATCGAGAAAATCGGCATGAAAAGCTTCACGGATTAATGTTCGTTTTACGTATCTTCATATTGGGACCATGCAGGTGAAAATACATTAAAATTTTATAGAACTGTTATCTTTAGAAACATCAGTACGCATGTAACTAGATATCTGAACTGAAAAAATTAAGGAGAAAAAAAAACAAAGGAGGGGTTCTCCAACAACACCAGGTTAAAGCATCTACAGCAAAATCCCAAAACACCCAATGCAAAAACACAGAGCAGACAGGCACAGAAAGAGGCGCAAAAGGGACAAGGAACTTCAACGCACGACATAGAAACATCAAACACAAAGGACTACACATAAACCAAGGTTTTGGTCAACATCAAATTAATTTTACAAATCAGTTTTATATAATGCAATATTGTACTATACGAAGCAAACATCTAAATTCTTATTGTTTTCATACTTTAATTTTCAGAATAAGTTGCATAGTCATCTTCTGATTCTTTTTGAATTAAAATTTACTAATGTCATACTTTCTGGTGTTATTCCATAGCGTGTGCAATGAATAATAAAATGAAATTATATTTCCAGTATCAATAAGCAATTAGAGACACCAGCAGAATTAATTGTCTTTCTCCTTATGGCAGCGTTGATGATATTCTCAGTTATAACGATTTAAGGTAGAACATCCCTCGGGTCTCATATGATAATATTTCCAAAATTACAACTTAACAATATTTTCTTTTCATATATTCGAAATTTGTGCGAGACCTGATATACAACCCAAATAAAATTTGTGGATTCATGATTATAATGAGAACGTAAGGAGTCTGAACTTTAACATTGGAACCTATGGGAAAAGTCAGAAAATACCAATTTTAGAGGTGATAAAATGTAACTATAAAATTTTCTTTTCCCAAAACTATGTTAGTTTGATACTCTATACAATATTCTGAAGAGAAAAAATAGGGTATCAAGGCATAAAATTTTCAAATTCGGACACTGAGGGATACTCTACCTAATTAAGATCTTTTGCAAATATTCGGAGATCTAGGCTGGCAAAACATTGTGAAAAACAGTTGAACATATTCGGTTATTTTTACTCTTCTCGTCGCTTCCGATTTCGTCAGGAAAGTTCATCGGTGTATCTGAGATGATTGATGTATGAGGACCAATGGAATGGGCAAACGGGGAGCACGTGACACCAACGTCATCTAATGTAGTTAATTGTCTGGACAATCTTCATCAACATTGACCGTTTGAAGGATTCTTGACTTGCTATGGAGTTCGCGTCATCAATATCACTAGACCAGATGATTCGTCATCCGCTATATCCATGCGACCGCTTCCGCTTTGCACACTGTCGTCTGCTGAGCGAAATGGCGACAGAATCGAGGGTTCAGCATCATCAACTTTACAAAGCGTCTCATTAGAACATATACTTCGAAGACAATTAATCAATAGGTTTGGATTAGAGATGAGATATTCTATCGCATCTTGCTGCATTTCATCTTTAGTCTTTGCTAACATGACAATCTTCATTATCTCCAATAAATGTTCCATATTATCTTGTTTATCAACCATTTTGAGGTTAATTTCTCTGCAAAATAAAAACGTTGATCTGTTTTAGTCTAGAATGCAAAATAGATCTGCCAACTTTGTGGATATGACTAAAGCATGTTTACGTCGTCAAATGACACGAGATATCTGGATTTACGTCACCGAGCCTTTTCGAGGTGAATAGTATCTAATAACATGTTTCATAATACTTCAGAACATTTCGAAATACATAAAAACATTTGGATTTCGAAGTCATTTAAGAGCTTCTTTTGTGATTATTTTTGGGTCGATCTGCAACCTTTTTTTCCAATGGCTTATCATTTCTCTAGCGCAGATTCCCGATCATAACAGTAAAACTGATTTGCTGAAAGTATGCTATCAACCAATGATGTTTTTCTAGAAAGTCGTGATATCAGATCGCTGTAAAAAGCCAAAATCAAAGAAACATAAATAAATAAATAGATAAATAAATAAATAGATATATAAATAAATAGGTACATAAATAAATAAAATACAATCCAAACCATAAAAGATAAATCCATCATCTTCAATATTTTCCAACATCAACGTTAACAATGTGTCGTAGAAATTTAACAAAAAGAGTTATACACTGAATAAAGTGGTATTATATGTGATAGATTTTAACAGTTTGCACTCACCAACTAAGTTTTATTCTCTTTATACACTTTTTGTTCCTTTCGAATTTTCAATTTTTCAATTAGACTTACACGCTCCTATATCGATAATAACGCTAATATTCCTGTTTGCTCGAATTAGAAATAACGAAAGAAAGTCTATTAGACGTACAAACTCCTATAAAGATAGAACGCCGAATGCCTGTTTGGAGATTTTAGTAAACAACTTAGGGGCATCAGGTAGGTAATGAGGCAACGACCCTTTGTAGGACATGGATGAGCTTTCAGAAGTGTTTCATTGACCCGGTAAACGTAGGGTATTAAAGTACTCTGGATTTAGATAAGACAGTTAATGACCTTAATATGAACTTTCTGTACTGGACAGAATATTTACAGGACAAATTCCTCCCAAAATAACGATGAATGACCTTTCTGTGCTTGACTTTTCTGCACTTAAGTACGTGATCTTTCTGCTACCGTTGTCACTTTTGATATACCGGTATCATTCGATAACGATAAAAAGAAAGTTTGTTGAGTAGGACCTAAAAAGAAGATCCTATCGACAATCTCAAAAGCACTCACAATAGAGCACCAAAATGGGCATCGACGGACCCCTAGCAAACTAGAGGTGGGACCAGTTGTCCGGGGGGAGTAAGCATCCCCTGTTTGGCTAGCCGCACCCCGCCGTCGATGTTCACGCACGAAACCGAAAGCAATATTTACAAATCATGCACTGACTGTGGTTATGTCTAGATAGAAAGTGATATGGCGACTTTGTCAGGAAAAGATATTTAAACACTTACTGTCAAACCCACCGCGGAGAACTTTTTTACGAGTTCCACACGGCAAAGGGCATAAGTGTGACACAAATGATGACAAGGCTTATATGATCTCTTGAAAGAAAAAGGCTCGGCATAAACATTTTTGCAAATAAAAACAAAACAAAGAGATTCTCCATAGGGGAAGAACTGGGAAAAAGTTAGGTATAGAAATTCATTTAAGAGCCATAGACAAAAAGAATTCGGGATTAGAATATAGAAAAAATATGAAATATACTATAAAATAAGAATAAATAAAAAAAAATGTTGAAAAAAATATTAGAAAAACAAATTACATAAAAAAATGCGAAGTATAGCCATCCTTCATAAAAATATCCTTAATGGACAATTTTCAAGTTGATGAACTTCGGACTTCGCATTACGGACTTCCCACTTTTAGGGAACATGTCAAAGAAATCGGGTTTGATGAGTAAAGTCAAATTTGAAAACGGGAAATAGCTTTTAAGATGTATATTTACACATAGAAACAAATAAATTCGTCATTCAACGTATTCTTGATTCACTGGAATTTCATCACCAATGAAATTTTGTGGCACATTTCATTCGAAGTGCGATGTCTGAAGTACGAAGTCCGCGAACATGAAAAATGTCCAATCGAAAAAAAGAGCTAGGTATACATATAGAGATCTTCTTTTAAGAAAAATTACTACATCCGCGCATGAAATATGTCTTACATATGGAGACACATCAAACATTTTAGAGAGGTCATGGACATTTATTGAGCAATGACCGGTCATACGCTACATAGTGAATCCTGGGCCTAGTACATGTACATATGAACGAACGGATCATTAAGTAGTATTAAAGGCGGCGGACAAGGGGTATTAAGACGAGGTTTGGACAGCACAAACTAGAACCCTTTACCTACACTCCCAAAATTTTCAATAAATTCTGATATAAGCAATTAAAATGCGCTACTTTTAAGCACTCTTTAAAGAGGTTGGAGAAGCAATTATCTCTACGTGGGATCTTTCTCGTCTCATATCCACAATATTCCAACTAAAATTATACCATCGGATTCCTCTATTCTTTTTCTAATCAGTTGTGATAAAAATGATTGAAAATGAGTGCTAAAATCTTAGCTTTCATCTCATAGATTCATTTGAAATTTTATATACAATTTGATAAACATACTAAGTATTAGTGCTGAAAAAATCAAGTCTCTGTCACTAGTAATATTGAAGATGATACGCAAACGGCGATTATTACTGTTCGGCGATAACAACTTCCCGGCCAGTAATTACTCATTTGAACTGGAATAGTATGTATGCATGCTTGTGCCAAAAGTTCATGATTTTTGCTCACTGCAAATGTCATTTAAGATTATCTGAGGGACGCCTATATGATCTGTGACGTTAGTGTCCGTGGACGTAACAGCTTGAGACGTTTTTATAGTGGTCGACGTCCCAGCAACTTTGTATGTCTTTTGATTTTTATCCATTAAGCAAAAGGCTCACCGACAAGTGTCCTCGGGGACAAACTGTTCACCAGCAGAGACACATGGACAAAGTTGATCGCAAACAAAATTGATCGCTGTGAGTGCCAACTTCAAGCGATCATAGCAAGACTCCGGCTTGTTTTCTAGAAAATCCTAAAGTTATAGACATTATACCGAAAATAACCTGTCAGTAAATATTTCGACAAACTGTTCAAATCCCTGGAGGTTCCTGGTTTTACTGAAAACTACGACCTCAGTGTTTCGCTGAATTGTGAAACTTTCGTATTCGTAACAAAGAACTGAATTTTCCGTCATTTTAAATGTTACAGCATGGGCAACTTACATGTACAATAATACGTTTCTACTGCATACTGTTCCTCAGATTTTGCTTCAACAAGAAACTTTAAAAAAAATATTTGACTAGGTCAAAGACCAAGGTCTAGGTCACTAGGTCAAATGTTACGGCATAAATTGAAAGGTCCTGTCATGGGCATCCTACATGTATAATATAAAGTTTCTACTGTATACTGATCCTTAGATTTTGCTTCAACCAGAAACTCTAACCAAAATATTGATGTCAGATGGACAGACGGACAGACAGACGGACATAGTCAATCTATAGACCGGACTTGCTTTGTAATCTAGCCAAAAACTATTGACTTATATGCGTCACATTGTTTGTGATGTCACGTCATTGATAACGATCTAAATCTCTACCAATTTTCCTGTGCCCTTTCTAGCATATGCTCTTACAGACAAAAAAGAATGTAAACATGCTGGACCACTCAGTTCGATGCTGCAGTAAGTTTCTACTGCATATAGTTCCTTAGATTTTGATTTGTTGATGACAGACAGACAGACCGACAGACAGACAAGGCGTAATATATAAAACTATATAACTGTATAATGTTGCACTGACCACAGTATATAACTCCCATGAGATCGCAACGACCAGATGTAGACAAAGACAAGTTGATTGAAACATATTTCAATATCTGATTTATTGCAACAAAACCAATTGATACCATAAATATGCATTGCGAAATCTGAAATAAGAGTTTATGGAACATTTGTCATTACAAGTCATGTACATGCCAATCCTACCAATTTTCAATATTGGGCTCTTTAAGGTTAAACCTGCCTTAGTAATGACTCATTGTGTTAAGGTATCCCCAGTTTTAAATGACCAAACTTTTTTTTACCCAAGTGAATAAATTTCATGAATGTGAATGAACCTGAATTAAAAGACCACCTGTCTTATGTGACCTCGATTTTACATTCACTTGAAGGGTCTCTTAAAACAGGTTTATCTATGTATGGGGATATTACCATGTTGCTAAAACTACTCTTCCCTTCAATGAATTTCATTACCACATATCACTTTGATGAGAGTGTAGTACATACATGTATTTTGAAAAATTAACTTCAAGATCATCATACTCATACTAAATTGTCAGTAAAAGACAGTGCAAGACTATGTTTTGAAATGTCTTGTCACAATAATTGGACGTCTAAAATAAAGCGACACAACCATGATGAAAATAGTAATGTACATGTATATTCACATTAACATTAAATAATATGATTTTTTCCCAACTTATTGAATTTATGAGCGTTTGATTCCCTTTTCATGTCTATTGGACCATATTAACATTTTGCTAAGACTTCCATGGCAACCAACTTGAACTTGACGAGCCAACATTGACCTTTTCCGGAATGTCTGACATTGAGTTTGACCTTTTTGCACTCAGATTTTTCATCTCTGCCTCCACAACTTTATCTTGCCTCTTCTTATAAAATCTACCTCCAAGAAATCCTGTAAAATATGTAATGTTGAGTAATTATAATGGACACTAATGTAACAAGTAATTTGATTGGTTTAAAAATCCATTACATCATTTATAAATTTTATGGTACACTAAGGGTCCGCTCACTTCTTTTTAGAGTAAACCCAAAATGTCCAGGGTGGAAAAGCTGAAATAGGGGAAATTGAGTGGTTTTGAAAGGTGGGTTGAGAAGACCATTATGAAGATAGTCTATAATGGTAAGATGCATATTGTAGAGTATGCCTGCCTTGTGTAAGAGCAATAAAAATTTTAGGTCACATGACTTATTTAGTCTAAATATAGATATTTTAAAAGGCGTACCGGATTTTCCCTGTTTGACAAGACTTCATAAGGGAAAATATGAAGTTTCTGGGTTTTTACACATTTTTTGAGTTACATGTGTTGGAAATTTTTAAAATTTGGCTAGAATGGGGTATAGGATAATAGCTTTAAGGAAATATAAGCATTATTTCTGAAATTTTTCCAGGAGACCAGAAACAATACACAGAAAAATGGCAAAAACCATGAATTTTAGGCCAATTTTCCGAACCTTTTTCAGCAAAATTGTATGATATTTATTATGTATAGCAATCTTAACATGACCTTGAGACTAGTATCATATAAAAGCTGTAGATATAACGAAGAGATTGATATGTAGTATAAAAATGTGAAATATATAGAAATAAAATGAGATGACGTCAAATTATGTATGATTGCGCAATATTTCTGTGCCGCATGACCGGGTAAGAGAAACTGGTGAGCAGACCCTAATGTAACATGGGATCTGATTGGTGGAAAAATCTCAACAAGTATTCCATCAACTAGAAGGAGGACATGTTGAATGTTAGAAATAGAAAAGCTAGGTCAAAATCATAAGGTCAAGGTCATAAATTTTGGTATAAAATTTTACTTAAGGTCATGGCATCGACAGTGTCAAGAAGAGTAGGTCAGAGTACTGACATGAAATTGTTCATATAGACAAGACCTCAGCAAAACAAGTGTGGATCTAGAGAAAGACCCTCTTTCCACTTTGAATTTACACCCCCTTTCCGCTTTCCACTTAGAATTTGCAATAAATGCTTATTCTTTTCTGGTTTTTACATATATTTTTCTTTCAAATCACAGGCTAATTGCCCCCCTCACCTTGATGGACTGGATCCCCCCTGGAATTTTTTTAGATCTGCCCATGTTAAAACGGACGAATTATGAGTACATAACACACTGCCATCTGTAAATTAGAAAACACCTATTCTGTTAAAGTTGCTATAACAAAATGAACATTTTGAATTCACAGCTTTGATACTTTGAAAATGATCCAACTTTATAGATACCATTTCACACAAACTTGACCACAACTTTTTACAATTTCTGATTTTTCCCTTGTTTGCTATCAAGAATCATAAATCTAAATCCAGTCAATAATCATGAATGTTTACATTGAGAATGAAAAGAAAAATATAAATAATTAAGAATTATTTCAATACCTGTATTAATTTTTTTTCAAAACACAGACTTATTTCCCATTTCCACACAATTTAAAGCCATTATGCCATCATATTTTATGCTAACCCTTCCCAGAGTTTCAGGAAATCTTCCATAGAATTTGATAACGTCACAGTAAGTCTATATCTATTACCGACCAAAATGGGAAGTAAATCTAATTATTGAGAATACTGGAACATTAATATTATTAGTTATACAGGGTTTTAGAGGGGGATACTATTAGTTATACAGTGTTTTACAGGGGGGATAAAGAAATATATTGGGTCGATGAAAAAAGTTGTATTGGACGAGGAGAAGCCGAGCCAAATACAACTTTTTTCATCGACCCGATATATTTTTGTATTTCCCCTGTAAAACACTGTATAACGAATTTATCCCACCGATGGCTTTTGGCTGATGTATGTAACGTCAACATATTTTGAAGCATTTTGATGACGTCAATATCGTAAAGCGTCTCAGTAGAAGCAGGATATTAAAATAATATCATGTCAGTAAAATGATACTACATAATATTTGGTTCTTCTCGACCAATCAGATTGCAAGAAATTTGCCAGAGGTGGGATAATGTATCTACCAATGGCAGTGTGCATCATTATGAAATCATAATTACGTACCTGCAGCCCCGCCCCCTATTGCTGCAACTGATCCTATTTTTAGCCCTGCGAGGAATCCAACAGGACCACCGATCACTGTTCCTAATAATGCCCCTGCCACGGGGAATGCCGCGGCTTTGTACTTGGAGGCCTGAAGATACATGTCTAACATCAGGTTAAAGAAATACATTTCATTTGTAAAGACATAAGGGAGATGCATTTAAGAATTGAATGTTTATTTTTGCCATTTTATTGGATGATGAAATGTCAGTTGTCGTATCACAAATTTTGCGTAAAACCGCTTTGCTACGCTACGCGGTTTTACACAATTTGTGATACGACAACTGACATTTCATCATCCAATAAAATGGCAAAAATAAACATTCAATACTTATAATTACCAAACATACGAATTTATTCCGAATTCGTACAAATTCTAAGGAAAATAAACGATTGAGTACGTAGCGTATGAAAATATTCAAGTGGTACGAACTAGTTCCCTAACAACAAAAATGTTCGAGAGGAAAAAAAACATTTAATCTGGAAAAAAGCATTTCCCCCTTCAGAACCTCAGCATGTTTTACCTATTTGCACTGCTGTACTGTTATGACGTAATTTGGGACGCGTTGTTTATCGAAGGCAGCAGACATGACAGTTGAAAGTAGAACATGAAGCAATTTGTGTTGGGATTTATACGGACATTCAGACAGCATTTCTTGTACCTGTAGATCTTTGGTGTGAAGTAAAAACACGTTGTTAAGATCTACAAGTATCGGAATATCAGCTGTAAATTATTTCTTAAGAATCAGAACGTAATCGGCATGACAAGTTTGGTAAGTCGCGATTGTGTAGCTTTTGCTAAGTACTTTCAAATTTATTCATCCTACATGTTGTATATCCATGTGTATTAGATTAATTTCGATGATTTTAGAAAAATAAAGGACACGTTTTTTCATGCATTTCTAATAGGTCAATCAAAAAAAGAAATCCATCAACAAACTGCCGTTCATGTTCACTTGTTGCAGTTTTCAAATCATGCGCGTAGCAACCAATGTAATCTCTGCAAACATTCACAGTACTGTGCTGTGATATTTATGAGTCGACACATGGAACTGTCTCTAGTTTTAATGGATTATTTGAGACCATTTGTATTGTTTATTTCATGCGTTAGACAGTTCTTGATTTCTGTTGCGTTAGTGTGAAAGTAGTTCCGGTCAATTTTGACATTTTATCATCTCATAACGGAAGTCAAAATAAATGGGATCGACCAATCAAAATGCTTAGAATCAGATAAACAAACACATTTGGTAATTATTGAAAGATGGGAAAATATATGGTATTTTCAAAGTATATAAAAATTCAGTAAAAGGCAAAATTATTTTGTGTATGAGAGGCTGAAAAATTACTTTACTTATACATGTATGTATTGATCCTCTTGCAATTCCACTGACTTCATTGCATATCTTACCATAGAGTACAGCTTTGGCAGATATTTAAAAGCATGAATCCAGAGGGTGGGGATGGGGTAGAGGGAGGGGTCAGAATCCCTCCCCCTTTTAGAATTTGCAAAAAAATGCTGATTTTTCCTTTATATTATTCATTTTCAAAACCTCTATGATGGGCTTAACCCCTCCCTTCCCCCCACTACCCCCAACAATTTTAAAGATCTGTGCCCACAGATGTTGCATTGCTAAATAAAAAAAAAATGTCCTTTACAACCAGAAGTCATTATAGGACCAGTATCCTAAGTACGTATACATGTGTTGTGAAGTGCAGCTTATAAGTGTAAAATAATGGCCAAGTATAACCAGCAATTAATACTTAGCCGGGAAATGAGCTGTGTCTCAGAGCTACGAAATACACGTCCGTATGGTTCCAAGGTAGATGTCACAACTGAATTTGTAATCACCTGGTAGTGACGTATACAGGTAAAATATAAGACCCCTATCCCGCATAATTCTACAACACATGCAACAGATAGATAAACATAACTTTACCTTGCTAAGGTTGGTGACTCCACTACGAACATTCTCATGAGCTTTCTCTATATTATCCTCAATACGATCTATAGATTCTTGTTGACTTTGAACGGCTGACGAGAATTCATGGATCATCGTGTTTAACTCCACTAAGTTCTGCAGAATATAAAACAGGGAAGAACCAGTTTACATTTAAAGATCAGGAGCCTGTTTTACAAACATACTGACAAAAATTTTTAGGAATTTTCAAAATTTTTGATCGCTTAATTCTTCTTGACTTCAAATTTGCATTAGTACAAAATAGCAGATACCCCATTCGGCTTGAATAATATGCATATTACCGTATATCGGGTAATTTTTGCGTCGGGTAAATTTCACGAAATGATCCTTAAAAGGTGTGTCTTTTTTTTTCGCTGAGTTTAATTTTCGCTAATCTATAAATACCAATCAAAGGACTGAAAGTCCTGCAAGTTGGCAAAAAGTAACATTGAGACGAACATACAGAAGACAAGTATAAAACTGGCACAAATCAAACTCCAAATCTATGCCTCAAATGCTTGAATGAGTGATTCTCAGAATTCAAGAGTTGTCTCAAATCTAAAAAAAAGTAAAAGTCTGGAAATATATAAATATATAAAATGATAGAACTTTTTAACCAAATAACTGATTTTGAGGTCAGAGTTCAAGGTCAATATGATCATGTCAAATTTGTTGCAATTGTTATGGGTGTATGTATGAAGTATAAAGTCCTATCACTTTTACTTTAGGAGATATTTGCTTTTGAAACTTCTTGACCAACTTAAAACCAACATCTTAGGTTTATTAAGTATCAAACTGAAAAACCTTTTTTCCTAGTCGGTAAATAGCTCATCAGAGCTAATGTTGATTGTTATATATTATGTCCGACTTTAAATAAATATTATTGATTGATTAATTTATTTATTTACATGTCTTTAGTCTTCTACACATCCACAATTTTTTTTTTAAAATCTAAGGTCTTTTTTATCCTAAATACAATACGTTTACCTATCTATCTAAAAATGGGGTGCTCCTTATACAGAGGAGGGAAGTACAAAGAAAAAAGATGCGCCATATTTTAATGTACTGACATCAACGACATGTGATCGCTATTCCTGTAGCATCGTTCCTTGTAGCATTTTTTGCATTCTCATAATGCATTTAACCCATTATTTACAACTTGAACTTAAACGTCTGTCGTCTAATATGTTCTTTTGTCAAATCGTAGTGGTCCTATTTCTTACTGCGCCAGTAACATTGTGTGTTGTTTGGTCCGTGCAGGGTTATCAAGTGCAAAGTTGAAAGCCATAGCAATGAGAGTTGGCTTTGCCAACTCAAAAATTAAAATTTGTACAAAGATTTATTTAATGTGAAATGAAATACAATAATATGACTGCGAACGTTTTTTCTGCTGGATTTACGTATTCACGTATACGTGCACAATAATACGAATGTACATCGTACAGTTCACTCGTTTAAAGCATCAACGATGCCGGCTTCTTTGAAGCCGTTGCTTACAATTTTCCCATGCAAGCCGTCATATAGTTTTGTGATCCGAAGAAGGCTTTTAACCCCAAAAAAATTGTTTAGATTAGCAATACACGGGTTACCAAAACGCTAAATGTCATAATTACAGAACGACAACAGGTGGTTTAAAGTAAAAGCCGACATGCATTATATCGGTGATTGTTTGATTTACCATGTTTACACTGGGTAATTAAATCAATTAATACTACCTGTTATCTGTAAACATTAATTATAACAATCATAATTGACTTAATCAGACGAGTACTCACTGATACCCTGGGACAGTTACATATAACTGCAAACATCTAAGCGTTAGTCTGTGTCTTTTTTTCGCTACGTCAATTTTTCGCAATTTGATGATGCTCGCGAACTTAGCGAAAATTAGACACACAAAAATTTCCCGATATACGGTATTGAATGTTATAACGTCAAAAGGATCTGAAAATCTCATTGACGTTACAAAAGGCAACCAGAATTGTGGTTCATAAATCATTTTCCTTACGGGCACTTCATAGGAGATTCTTCTGTAATGGAAATGTATAATAAATGTACCTGGTGAAGATTTTCCCATGATTCAATGGTCTCAGAATTGTCGTGTTCCGATTCTATCTGTAACTGATGTAAGGAAATGTTCATATGATCACTGGACGATCTGTGCATTGAGAAACTGCCAAGAGGGTCGTCTCCTTCAGGGGTGGATCCAGACGGGGATTCAGGGGTGGACTCTGTAGAATTAATAAATGAAAACTTTTGGATTACGAAGATCTGTGGTATTTCAAAATCATTCTGAATCATGTAATATCAGCGACAGTTTTCCCTCTCACTTTTGGGGGAAGGGGGTCAGGGCCGATATGTGGGGGAAAATATGTGTGCGAATGTCTCAAAAGGGGAATTTAAAAAAAAATTAAAATTCTTGCAAAAACTGTATTAGATAGCATCAATATTATTGAATTGGCTTTAAATACAAACAGGCGCATTAAAGGAACCATATTCTACTATTGGGGTTCTGATTTTGTTTAATTTTACACATTATTTTAATACACTTTTTTGCCAAAGAAAAAAATCTTTGATATGGGGGGAAATTTCTGTGCTATGGAGGGGAAAAATATATACTCAAATATCGCCGATTTTTTTTTGGAAAAAAAAAACACTGAATAATGATCATTGTTAATTTCTAGGCTATATCAGGGATTTTTCAAGTCCGTTTTTGTGTCCGATTATCGGACCCATTCCCAACGCCAAAGTGGCCTGTATTTTCCCAATTTATGGTTGAAATTTCCCAATTTGAATCTCCTAATTTTTTTAGTGTCTTCAATAAAGAGCAAAATAATGACGACTGAATTACCTAGCAGATATACGAAATTAACGATCGATATCATATACATGTATCTTATATTCGGTATACGTTTTAATAATCAAATCTAATGTTGTCTCACAACAGCAAAAATTACAAAAGGGAGTACATCTTCTTTGTAGAGGATAGATGCGTTCTTCAAAATAAATTTTGGATAGTGACTAAAAAGAAACAACAGAAAGTAGTTCATGTTCAGTAAACAGAATGCGGGCGTCTCGGACAGTGGGAATGTACTCCGTCAAACACTGACTTTGAATCTGAATGCTGATTGATCTTGAATCTGAATGCTGATTGATCATGATCATTAAAGTAGCTCCTCTGACTCTGAACAGATATCCTAGAAGATTATATCCTTTGAAGTATAATCTAAAGGATAGATGGCTATACTAGTGCTTTGTTTCTTTTATTAAAGACACTTAATTTAACTTAGAAGGAGTTATATCTCTGTGTAATGATTTATTCCATTAAGAATCAAATTAAACTGTTGAAAATTCCCAATTTCATTAAAACACCGCGATTTTTCCCAATTTTTCCGGACCCTGGACCCAGATTAAAATACCCTGAAAAGTCCCTGTATATAAACACTATAAAAGCATGTACAAACCATCATGCATGATAACAAAATGTTTCCTTACCCCCCGACTGAACTGAACAAAGGAACTCCTGTATTGCATGAATGGCATCGTACTTCATTCCTGACGTTTTCTTGTCAAATTCCTCGACATCTTCGTCTACGATCCTTTTACGAGTGTTCTCGATCTCTTTGATGTTTGCCTTTATTTGTTGGACGGTTCTCGTAGCGTTGATGTTTTCTTTCTGAAAGCCACTCCAATCATTTAGCCGTGAAAACTGCAAATATAGGAAGATGAGCAGAATGTCTTGTAAATAATTGTACATAAAGGATATACAACAAACACTGCATGATGTCCTTAGATATAGCGTTACAGTGAAAAACATAAACTAAGCTATAAATAGACACATAGACAGATGCTGGACGGAGTTTTCTCCCACTGTTGACTGGGATAAAAATGGAAACGTTGGGAAAAGACATCCTTGTCTTACCCCTATGGGGTATGATGACATTTTAACATGTCTTTTGACGTCCTGTAGCGTCATGGTCATATTGTGACGTCATACATGATGATTGCCTCTTTAGCTGATCAAAGTATGGAAAAGAAACTCAGTTTTTTAGCTATAATCATATTAGACAGTGGGAGAAAAATGATAAACCACCAGAATCTATCCCCAGATGTAATGATAAACCACCAGACCCTTGTGTTCAGAATTTGCTTTTGTCCACTAATCGGTAAGCCTCATCGTGGTATTAGCAAACCCTGGACACTCGGGTTGGATTTTCTTGTCCCTGATCATATCTGGGGATAGATTCTGTTAATCCGTATATGTCACACTTGCATAGCATATGCAACAGAAAAAGTAGATCGAGAACAGACCAAAATTTTATTCTTGAGTTGGTATTAATACCAACTCAAGAATAAAATTTTGGCCTGTTCTCGGTCTACATAAAAAGTAACTGTCTCTTCAAGAATCTTTGTTTCCGCTTAAAGGGCATAAAAAATCACTCATTATTATTTTAAAGAAGTACAGCTCTATTAGACTACCTTTCTGTGGAATGCTGAATACTGTCAGGTATACAATATTGAGGACATAATCATGATAATATAGGGAAAAAAATAACATTAAGTGAATAATCATATACCTTCTCGAAATTACTCCTGTGTTTTCTAAGTCGATCGATGTCTATTTCAATGATTTTCAGGAATTTTTGTATAGTTGGATGTCTCTATGTGTAAGAATTATACTGTATCTTAGGGAGGATGTCTCTATGTGTTACAATTGTACTGTATCTTGATTGATGATGTATGTGTAGGAATTGAACTGTATCTTGATGGAGGATGTCTGTATGTGTAGGAATTAAACTGTATCTTGATGGAGGTTGTCTGTATGTGTAGGAATTGAACTGTATCTTAGGGAGAATGTCTGTATGTGTAGGAATTGAACTGTATCTTAGGGAGAATGTCTGTATGTGTAGGAATTGTACTGTATCTTGATGGAGGATGTCTGTATGTGTAGGAATTGAACTGTATCTTAGGGAGGATGTCTGTATGTGTAGGAATTGTACTGTATCTTAGGGAGGATGTCTGTATGTGTAGGAATTGTACTGTATCTTAGGGAGGATGTCTGTATGTGTAGGAATTGTACTGTATCTTAGGGAGGATATCTGTATGTGTAGGAATTGTACTGTATCTTGATGGAGGATGTCTGTATGTGTAGGAATTGAACTGTATCTTAGGGAGGATATCTGTATGTGTTACAATTGTACTGTATCTTAGGGAGGATGTCTCTATGTGTTACAATTGTACTGTATCTTAGGGAGGATGTCTGTATGTGTTACAATTGTACTGTATCTTAGGGAGGATGTCTGTATGTGTAGGAATTGTACTGTATCTTAGGGAGGATGTCTGTATGTGTAGGATTTGTACTGTATCTTAGGGAGGATGTCTGTATGTGTTACAATTGTACTGTATCTTGATGGAGGATGTCTGTATGTGTAGGAATTGTACTGTATCTTAGGGAGGATATCTGTATGTGTTAGAATTGTACTGTAGTTTGATGGAGGATGTCTGTATGTGTAGGAATTGTACTGTATCTTAGGGAGGATATCTGTATGTGTTAGAATTGTACTGTAGTTTGATGGAGGATGTCTGTATGTGTAGGAATTGTACTGTATCTTAGGGAGGATATCTCTATGTGTTAGAATTGTACTGTATCTTAGGGAGGATGTCTGTATGTGTTAGAATTGTACTGTAGTTTGATGGAGGATGTCTGTATGTGTAGGAAATGTACTGTATCTTGATGGAGGATGTATGTATGTGTAGGAATTGTACTGTATCGTAGGAAGGATGTCTGTATGTGTAGGAAATGTACTCTATCTTAGGGTGGATGTCTGTATGTGTAGGAATTGTACTGTATCTTGATGGATGTCTGTATGTGTAGGAATTGTACTGTATCTTAGGGAGAATGTCTATATGTGTAGGAATTGTACTGTACTTTAGGGAGGATGTCTGTATGTGTAGGAAATGTACTGTATCTTGATGGAGGATGTCTGTATGTGTAGGAATTGTACTGTATCTTGATGGAGGATGTCTGTATGTGTAAGAATTGTACTGTATCTTGATGGAGGATGTATGTATGTGTAGGAATTGTACTGTATCTTAGGGAGGATGTCTGTATGTGTAGGAATTGTACTGTATCTTAGGGAGGATGTCTGTGTGTGTAGGAATTGTACTGTATCTTAGGGAGGATGTCTCTATGTGTAGGAATTGTACTGTATCTTAGGGAGAATGTCTGTATCTGTAGGAAATGTACTGTATCTTGATGGAGGATGTCTGTATGTGTAGGATTTGTACTGTATCTTAGGGTGGATGTCTGTATGTGTAGGAATTGTACTGTATCTTAGGGAGAATGTCTGTATCTGTAGGAAATGTACTGTATCTTGATGGAGGATGTCTGTATGTGTAGGATTTGTACTGTATCTTAGGGTGGATGTCTGTATGTGTAGGAATTGTACTGTATCTTAGGGAGGATGTCTGTATGTGTTAGAATTGTACTGTATCTTAGGGAGGATGTCTATATGTGTAGGAATTGGTATGTATCTTAGGGATGATGACTGTATGCGTAGGAATAGTACTGTATCTTTGGGAGGTTGTCTGTATGTGTAGGAATTGTACTGCATCTTTGGGAGGATGTCTGTATGTTTAGAAATTACACTGTATCTTCGGGAGGATGACTGTATGTATAGGAAATGTACTGGATCTTGATGGATGATATCTGTATGTGTTAGAATTGTACTGAGAAAGGATGTCTGTATGTGTAGGAATTGTACTCTATCTTGATGGAGGATGTCTGTATGTGTAGCTTTGTACTGTATCTTAGGGAGGATGTCTGTATGTGTAGGAATTGTACTGTATCTTAGGGTGGATGTCTGTATGTGTAGGAATTGTACTGTATCTTAAGGTGGATGTCTGTATGTGTAGAAATTGTACTGTATCTTAGGGAGGATGTCTGTATGTGTAGGAATTGTACTGTATCTTAGGGAGGATGTCTGTATGTGTAGGAATTGTATTGTATCTTTGGGAGGATGTCTGTATGTGTAGGAAATGTACTGTATCTTAGGGAGGATGTCTGTATGTGTAGGAAATGTACTGTATCTTGATGGAGGATGTCTGTATGTGTAGGAATTGTACTGTATCTTGATGGAGGATGTCTGTATGTGTAGAAATTGTACTTGTATCTCAGGAAGGATGTCTGCATGTGTAGGAATTGTACTGTATCTTGATGGAGGAGGATGTCTGTATGTTTAGAAATTGCACTGTATCTTCGGGAGGATGACTGAATGTATAGGAAATGTACTGGATCTTGATGGATGATATCTGTATGTGTTAGAATTGTACTGAGAAAGGATGTCTGTATGTGTAGGAATTGTACTGTATCTTGATGGAGGATGTCTGTATGTGTAGCTTTGTACTGTATCTTAGGGAGGATGTCTGTATGTGTAGAAATTGTACTTGTATCTCAGGAAGGATATCTGTATGTGTAGGAATTGTACTGTATCTTAGGGAGGATGTCTGTATGTGTAGGAATTGTACTGTATCTTGATGGAGGATGTCTGTATGTGTAGGAATTGTACTCTATCTTGATGGAGGATGTCTGTATGTGTAGAAATTGTACTTGTATCTCAGGAAGGATGTCTGCATGTGTAGGAATTGTTCTGTATCTTGATCGAGGAGGATGTCTGACAGTGTATGTGTTAGAATTGTACTGTATCTTAGGGTGGATGTCTGTATGTGTAGGAATTGTACTGTATCTTAGGGTGGATGTCTGTATGTGTAGGAATTGTACTGTATCTTAGGGAGGATGTCTGTATGTGTAGGAATTGTACTGTATCTTGATGGAGGATGTCTGTATGTGTAGGAATTGTACTCTATCTTGATGGAGGATGTCTGTATGTGTAGAAATTGTACTTGTATCTCAGGAAGGATGTCTGCATGTGTAGGAATTGTTCTGTATCTTGATCGAGGAGGATGTCTGACAGTGTATGTGTTAGAATTGTACTGTATCTTAGGGTGGATGTCTGTATGTGTAGGAATTGTACTGTATCTTAGGGTGGATGCCTGTATATGTGTGGGAATTGTACTGTATCTAAGGTAGGAAGTCTGTATGTGAAGGAATTGTACTGAATATTAGGGAGGATGACTGTATGTGTAGGGATTGTACTGATGAGTAATACGATGATATAGGAATAAAATGATATGATAATATAGGAAGTCTTTATACATGTTCATATATGTAGGAGATGTGTGATATGATAGTGTAGGATGTCTGAATGTGTAGGAGATGTATGATATGATAGGGTAGATGTCAGTTTATGTAGGAAATGTGAGATATGATAGTGTGGATGTATGTATGTGTAGGAGATGTGTGATATGATAGTGTAGATGTCTGTATATGTAGGAGATGTATGATATGATAGTGTAGATGTATGTATATGTAGGAGATGTATGATATGATAGTGTAGATGTCTGTATACGTAGGAGATGAATGATATGATAGTGTAGATGTATGTATGTGTAGGAGATGTGTGATATGATAGTGTAGATGTCTGTATGTGTAGGAGATGTGTGATATGATAGTGTAGATGTATGTATGTGTAGGATATGTGTGATATGATAGTGTAGATGTCTGTATGTGTAGGAGATGTATGATATGATAGTGTAGATGTCTGTATGTGTAGGAGATGTATGATATGATAGTATAGATGTCTGTATATGTAGGAGATGTATGATATGATAATGTAGATGAATGTATATGTAGAAGATGTATGATATGATAGTGTAGATGTCTGTATATGTAGCAGATGTATGATATGATAGTGTAGATGTCTGTATGATAGTGTAGATGTATGTATATGTAGGAAATGTGTGATATGATAGTGTAGATGTCTGTATGTGTAGGAGATGTATGATATAACAGTGTAGATGTCTGTATATGATAGTGTAGATGTATGATATGATAGTGTAGATGTCTGTATATGATAGTGTAGATGTATGATATGATATTGTAGATGTCTGTATATGATAGTGTTGATGTATGATATGATAGTGTAGATGTCTGTATATGTAGGAAATATGTGATATAATAGTGTAGATGTATGATGTGATAGTGTAGATGTCTGTATGTGTAGGAGATGAGTGATTTGATAGTGTAGATGTCTGTATACGTAGGAGATGTATGATATGATGGTGTAGATGTATGTATGTGTAGGAGATGTATGATTTGATAGTGTAGATGTATGTATACAAAGGAGATGTATGATATGATAGTGTAGATGTCTGTATGTGTAGGAGATGTGTGATATGATAGTGCAGATGTCTGTATGTGTAGGAGATGTGTGGTATGATAGTGTAGATGTCTGTATGTGTAGGAGATGTATGATATGGTAGTGTAGATGTCTGTATGTGTAGGAGATGTGTGATAAGATAGTGCAGATGTATGTATGTGTAGGAGATGTAGGATATGATAGTGTAGATGTCTGTATGTGTAGGAGATGAGTGATAGGAAAGTGTAGGATGTCCACATGTCTTGGAATTGAATAATATGATAGTGTATGATGTATGTTCATCTAGGAATTTTATGTTATATCAAAGCAGAATGCCTGTACATATGGGAATAATATTTATAAGTCATGATTTAGTTCTTTAAAACCATCTTCTCTTAGATCGTTCATCATTACAAAGACTTTGCAACTTTTCGCAGCTAACGCGAAATGCATGCATGTGCTGCGAATATTATGACGTCTAAGACTAACATAAACATTTGCAATGAACGCCAGAAAAGGAAGGATGGATTTTACTTAGAATTGTTATAGATAGATCGTCGTTTTTTACAATTGATAAAGGCTAAGGGGCCGAAAATTTGTGTATTTGAGTGTTTGTGTTTTTATTTGTTATCTTCCCTTCCCTCTGGAAGAAATATTTCAATCTACTTAAATAAGTACAAAATCATACAATAATTCCAAAGGTAAATTTAACTCCACAGTAAACAACATGTGATACCTTTTTTTCGCTGATTTCAAAGGTGATATGGTTGTCTTGACAACAGTATCCTCTGACCTTGACCCTTCACTTGGAATCAGCACTGGCAATCCTGCTTCTGCTCTTTGTGCTTCCCCAAGGTCACGCTCCAAACAGAAGATCTGTAACCATAGCAACAAAAGAAAATTATCATCCGTCTTCTAAAATACTATTTAGTAAATATTATTAAATACTTAGATAATACTTATTTAATGTGCTTTGGAATATATTTTTCTGATGTAAAGACAAGAGAAATTTCAAAAACCATCCTAACAAAACTTTTCTGTGCTGTTGAGCTTATCGTCAGGATCTTTTTTAACTCATAGCAATGACATGTACTATACATGTAGCTACAATACTTTTGCATGAAGAGCCAGATAGGCTGTTCATTAATAATCTTATTCAGACTTAGTGAAAATTTTGACAACTTACAAAAGATCTCAGCATTTACACTAAGATTATAAGGTCAAGTTATATTGTGACTATTGTACGACTATTTGAATAATTAAAACTACAAATGAGTAAAGGTGAAGGTCCACTTGTCTCTAAACTTGGCCCTGTATTTTTCGTCAAAAATGATTTTATGAAAGTTAAGATTTTCTTTTCTATCTGTAATATTCTATTAGAATATGTGCGAATATATCAGGTTCATATTTCAAGTCACGTGCATTTAAGAAATGACTGTCTTACTTTGGGTGTTCATGGTAGTATAATTCTGGTTGGTCACGTGCGAAAATTTGCACGTGTCCAACCAGAATTATACTACCATGAACACCCAAAGTAAGACAGTCATTACTTATATTTCCATTTGCACTAAATATCAGACACCCCGTTTAGGATTAATAATGAGCCTATTGCATGTTATAACGTCAAAGTATCTGAACGTTGGTAAATTCTCCGTACTTTCAAAACTAAAGCGTGACGTCATAGTAGGCAACCAGAATTATAGTTTATAAATCCGCTTGCCTAACGGGCGCTTAACATGGGGATTCCTCTGCAATGGAAATATAAGATATTACGTCATGTTGAAAGGTCATTCACTCCAGATGACGGAAAATGATGCAAAACCACCATATGTAAATCATAAATCTTTTGAATAAACTGTTAAAGAAAAAGTAAAAGACCTTAACATGTTTGATCCTAAATATGTGGCCTTGACCTTTACAGCGACCTTGACACTCATTTAAGGATTGTTTTTCAGCTTTTGCGCTTTATCGGTGTCTATTGGCAGTAGGGAATGGAAACAAAATATGTAAAGCTGTCAGTGCAGACACATTACCAATCACAAATTCTTGATAGTTTCTGGCATATAATCGAGGTGGAGTTGTAAAACATCTTAGTTATACTGCTGAAAATTCTCAAATTTCGTTGTTATGCTTTGAAACCGAAAGTAGACCTAGAACATTCCGAATCCGACAAAAACATAGGGCTAACGATATAAAATTAAAATAAAGCTAATCTTTAATTATCAGTTTAATGAAATAACACAGAGCTGTTGAAGGGCGAGGATATACATATACATGTATTGATATTGTTTGGTGGTTAAAGGTGCATAATCACTACCATGTCAATATTATATTTTTTATGTTTTTGAAAAAATTAAAATTTTAAACCATAAGGGAGCAACCATTTGTTTTTTAGGGGTGGGGGGCAGGAAGACTTTGAAAAAAAAATCCGGATCGGAATTTTAGAGAAGAAAATTTCCGGCCCGAAGGGCCTGTCAAAAAAAAATCCGGATCATGAAATTGCCCCTCCACCTCTCTTTTTAGTGTGTCATAAACTAAGTACAAATAAAAATGGAACAAACTTTATGCTGGACTTAATTAATCAAATTCAAACGTTAGATCTATAAGCACCATATAGCCTGTCTCCGTTGAGTATCATTTTAGTGAATAGATTATCTTTGGGTATCATATTGAATTCAATAAGTTAAAATGAAGTGATCGATCTGCTGGCAAGAGATGAACTCATTCTGTGTTTGATCTTTAATATCAAGCTGAATTATTGAAAATTTAGAGTAAATTTCAACATTGGAAAATTACAACAACAAAAATAATAATAATCCAGCCTGAAAGCCCGGCGAAAAAAAAATCCTGCTCTTAAACTGGTCGAAATAAAATTTTCGGCTGGCAAAATCTCCCCCCCCCCCCCTTAAAATCAAGTGTTTACTCCCTAATGAGATATTGCCGGGTTGAAGCTTTTTAAAGTAGGTCAAACTCCAAGGTCAAGGTCACTGAGTCAAAATCAAGGCCTAAATTGAGGAATCTACGTCACATGTGAAATATCTGCCGTGTGAGTGGATTTGAATTTGAATTTATCTAATAATATCTACAATTTTAAACGTTTCAGTGAGTTCAAGAAGTTATGTAAAATATTCATGTCTCATGTCAGCTTATTGGAAATACTGACATGAAAGAACATGGAACACCTAAATAAAACTAGACATATTTAATAAAATATGTATGTAATGTTTGCAATATTGAGGTTTTTTTCCTATTTCCTGTATCATTTTGAAGAAGGGGGTAGGGTAGCAAAATGTATTGAAACTTTTTCCCAATCCACAATTAACACCCCCTAACATTTTCTTTTATAAAAACCTGCATTTTTTTAGGTTTCATGAGTTTTATTTTTTCCATGTCTTATTGCTAAAGGCAAAGTGCTTGTGGAATATAAAGTTAAGAAAAATAGTTTGATTTCTTTGATTTCGAGATCTCAGGGAAGGCATTCTTTAGTAGCAACAACCTGTACAATATTACCCCCGACTTGTGCATACTAGGCCGCGGTTCATAAAGATCTTTCCTGACTGGACTGCGACCTATGCAGACTGGACTCCAACCTTTGCCGACTTTACTCCGACCTATTCCGACTTAACGTCCACCTTAAGCTCTAAGAGAAGGGGAAAAGGGAAGGGTGAAAAGGAGGGGGAAGGAGAAGGGGCGGGAGGGGGGAGGTAAGGGGGCTGGAAGGGGGAGAGAGGTACCCCCTGTAGATGTATTTCGCTATCGCGTCGATGCTGACACGACGCCATTTTTATAAAGGGGGGGAAAGAGGGCGGGAGGAGAGAGAGGGGGAGGGAGGGGGAGGGAGGAGGATGAGAAGGGGAAAAGGGAAGGGAGGGGAGAAAGGGGGAGGTAAGGGAAGGGTGAAAAGGAGGGGGAAGGAGAAGGGGCGGGAGGGGGGAGGTAAGGGGGCTGGAAGGGGAGAGAGGTACCCCCTGTCCGCCCCCCCCCCCCGCCAGAGTTCGATCCTCGTCTACTGACATACGTATATACATAGATCCTTGTTCTTTGTTAATTATTCTGTTTTTGGTTACATTCATACATTGTAAATTGGGTGTGTGAGTGTGTTTTTTTATCAATTTTCCTAAAAAGGAACCAAAAAATAATTATAGCATAAGAAAGAAGAAAGCTTCTTGCAATTGATGTTATATAATTAGAAAATTATTTTTCAGGGCAGAGCAAGATGCTTTAATTGATGTTTGGTGTTTTCTGGGATTTATACGTATTAAAAAATAAAATAAAATCATATAGGTTCCGCACATGTAGCTGCATTATACATGTAAAAAGAGATTTTTTTTTTCAAAATGAAGTAAAATAGCCCAATGGACTAAAGTCAAAGTCACACTGTGCCTACTTGACTGAGCCTCCCCGAATCGCTACGACTTGACATTTTGCAAAAGTCGGGTGGTTGACATGGAATTGTTTTTGATTTTTTATCCCGACTACTCTGTCCCGACATAGCGCCATCAAATGACCCGTCTTATTCCGTCTTAGCAATATCCTATCCCGATTATCCCCGACTTGTGCAGACTAAGCCGCGATTTATAACGATCTATATCCTGATTGGACTCCGACCTACGTCGACTTAACTCCGATCTATGCCAACTTTCCTCCTTCCTATTCCTCCTTAACGACGTTAACGTTGACACAAGCTTTGAGCTTTCCTTTCAATCCCAATGAAGTGTCGTACCTTGTTTCAAATTAATTTAGCGGGAAACGGCACACATTCTTCTCTTGCTCATGACGTCACGTCAATGTTAACTTTCCTATCCTCGAGCGCGTTGAGGTTCAGGACTCTGACGTCATTTTATATGACGTCATTTGGACTCAGTGGCCTCACGGCCTCACTTCTTACTAGCGGCGCCTACAGTAAACACTAGGTAACACAGGCCAAAATGAGTTCCAGATTGCAGCTTACCTGTGATATCTGCCAAAAATCTATGCGAGGCGACAACCTGCAGAGACATCGCAAAACTTGTCAAACAAGAAGACTGTCCAGTCAAGGGTCAAGCAGTCCGGAGCAGGGGTCGGAGGATGACATACAGAGGCGATTAGACCAGTTAGCGAGGGGGAGAGCCCTTGTAAGGGCTACAAGCCAAGCTTCTAACCACACTCACCCTCCTACTGGTCAACAGAAGAAGGCAAAGAAAAAAGACGGCAAAGGAAAGAACTTCATGCTGACTTTCCAATCCACTTGCAAGTACGAACTCCAACGGTACTTCCAGAATAAGGGTGGAGAGACGTGGATCAGAGCGTTAGCTGCCGGAAATGAGTGGGGAAGCGGATTCAACGAGCTAGGCCATACCCATGCCGTAATCCAGACCAAAACAGAGATGACGTTCAAGGAATTTAGGCTGAAATGGAAGGGTCCAAATATAGGGGACATCCAGAGATGCCAAAATGTGAAGGATTCTGTGCGTTACGTCACCAAAGAGGATCCACGGAGCTTATGTTTCCATTTTGATAAAGACTGGACAAGCTTGCTAGTGAAGGCCTACATTTATGCACAGAAGAGCTCCAAATTGGTTCCAACATCCTATCCGTACTGCTCCCTGCCGCCTTTCCAGCAAAGGCAATTCCGTGATATGTGGACTCAGTTCCGGGCAGAGGAGCAGGATGCTAGGCAATGTTGGGCCAATGAGGAGCTCGAACTGCGACCATGGCAACGGCAGGTCAGACGTCAGATACTGCAACAAGACGATAGGACGGTACTGTGGATACATGACGAGGTGGGAGGCCATGGCAAGAGCACACTTGCAAAGTATATGATGGGCGAAGGAGCAATGTACGCCACCAACAGCTCGACAGTGAATTTCGCCTATGCCTACAAGGAGGAGAAGGTGGTTATATTTGACTTTGTGCGTGACGACAGAGACCATATTAACTACGGGATTCTAGAATGCCTCAAGAATGGTATGATGTTCTCTGCCAAATATGAAAGTAGGGTAAAGAGGTTCACACCAGCCAAGGTTGCAGTTTTTGCCAATTTCGCCCCTGACTACGAGAAGTTGTCAGCAGACAGATGGTTAGTCTACAACCTAGAAGACGGCAAACTCCTATGAGTAAGAGCTGTATAGCTAACATATTTATCCCCCTCTTTAGGGGGTACAAATCTCTAGAAAAGTGGCTATGAGTTTCATTCGCTTGCTTCAAATAAACACCAACCACATGACAGCTACACCCATCCCCACCTTAGTTAATTTACGATTTCAGACCAAAAAAATCAATAATATTAATAATACAAATGTAACACCGACATAAGTTACATAAAATGTGATACGTTCTAGAATTTGTTTTGTCTAATGGATTCACAAACATCACAAAAAAGTAGGCAGAGATTTTCTTGAAGTTAGTGAAGCGACCAATTGCCGGGTAACGGATCATAATGGGTCTTTTTTTTGGGGGGGGGGAGTTGGGCACCCGATGTCATTCTGTATATTTCAGGCTACATGTCAAACAGAGATTCCACCATTGAAATTTGTGTAGATATGGGCAGCAACCATGAGCGACTGAGAGCTTCGATGTATTTAGAAAAAGGTCCATGTACAAGCAGAAAGGCAGCCTTCAGCAAAATAATACCAGAAAAAAGATGAAAGCAAAAAACATAATGTCGAAAAATAAAGGAGAGAGAGAGATACAGACAGAGAGAGAGACCAAAAAAAGAAAAGATAAAAGAAAGAAATATATATCATGTATACATAGTGATAACTTATAAAAATGATAAAGCCCCTTCCTTCTCTGTATATTCTTTAGATTCAAGAATATTATATATAAAATTATATATATTATACAATAATATAATAATAATATGTACTGAGGATGGAGTGTAAATAACCTGAGGTTAACTATTAGTTATTACTGTTTTATTTTGTGAATGACCAAAATCTTAACATATGACAAAAATATAGTGTATGAAATAGTGACTGGTTCCCGGCCTTGGTTTTCTCCTTTATCGTTAACACTATTAGAAAAAAAAATTCATCACGAAAGTAAAAGAGGAAACCAGAACGGGTACCAGTCTACACTAGATTCATTCATGCTATATAATTTCATTTTAAAACGAAAATAATGGGGACCGTCCTCATCCATTGAATGAGAGGTAGGAGTGACTTTCTTAAAAAAGAAAAAGTGTTAAAAATGAGAAAAAAATGTGTTCCTCTTTGGAATCGAACTCGCTACCTTAGTATCTAGAGTCCGACGTCAATACCACTACACCACCTCATCATGTCTCTTTACCACTTAAAAGTCATACCGTAATTTATAATTATATCGTATGAAGATAAAGATAAAATTACTTGCACTCTCAACATTTACATCGATGTACATGTCGATGAAACAAAATGTTAAGAAAGTAAATTCTTTCATTTATAAAACGACAGATCAGTGGCGGATCTAGGTATTCAGAAAGGGTTTGAGTCCAGTATCAAAGAAGATTTTCTACAGAATACATTACAAGAGAAAAAAAGAATTTTAAGAAAAATGAAAAAGAAAAAAAACTGTGTGGGACCTCACCTAAATTTGTGACTTTAAAATCATAAATTAATGACTACACATTATAGATGTGCACAGATGTCAGTGGACGAGCTACCATGTATATGCTTGCATGCTAAAGCTTATATGCTAAAGCATCCAATTTTTATGAAATTTTCTCAAATTATTCTAAATTCGAGGAATTTCATTTTTATCAAAATCGTTTATGCAGACAAACATTGAATTAAACCATCCGATTATGAATTAACACAGATAAGTCTTTATGTGTATATGTTGCGATTTTACCCGTTATACCAAAGAAAACTCTAGTACTTGCTTGTATCGATATCCGATGAATGTCCTTTGAGGAATGATTTGTATGTAGATGCTCATTTCATGCTTAAAAGAGAATTTTTATGCACAATTAGTTTGTAGATACATGGGTTTTAAGGCGTAGAACAATAATCACAGCGCGCATCATATTTTTGGCGTGAAATCCCGATTTACCAATATATTCAGTCATATTCATATTTTTTTCCATGAAAGTGTTTAGGTTTGAAAATATAGAAAAGTATATTAATGCTACTGATAACACAGACCCATAACGAAAACAAATAGCACAATATTTTTTTTTTTTTTTTTGGTTAGCTCCTAGTCTTTTGAAGAAAAAAATTCAATCGTACTTTAAAAAATGATTAGAAAATGCCGTAGAGCGTGTATAACAACAGTGCTGCCCATGCATAAGTGTGAAAATAAAGCCAACGTTAAATTTCCTATAGCTTCGTTGGATGACGTCATTAGGACTCGCAGTCTTTCCCGCGTCATTTTGACGTCACGTCAATGCTAACTTTACTATAGGAATGACGTCACCAGGACTCAGTGGCCTCACGGCCTCACTTTTTACTGGCGGCGCCTACAGTAATACTAGATTATACAAACTGAGGCCAAATTCAGTCATCGCTCACAGCTTACCTGCGGTATTTTTTTGCCACAACGGAGACACTGGACATAATGTTTGGAGTTTTGAAGGGGGATACTAGTTATGCATTATCTATCATTTTCTACTATTAATCAGTAGGAGTAACACGCTACAGCTTCGGGATATACTTCGTTATCGCGTCGATGCTTACACGACGCCATTTTTATGACGTTTTCTTCGTTGTAAATTCTGTGTTGTTCTTATCGGGCAATTATTTTCAAACACGGAAATATCAGTATGGATCAATACGATTTCCCGGATAATTTTATCCCATTCTATTTATTTAAGGAATGTCTCTAAAATTCTTTTTGGTTATGGGAAATAACTTCAAAAAGCCGATGCACAAACAGTATACAAATCAAGGAACAGTGATGCAGCCTAGCGCCCCGATGCAACCTCATGTCACTAACCAGAATCCAGGAAGTCAACAGTTTATTTATTCTGTTAGTCAGCCGGACCAAGTCAGCAATATTTCTCCTGGAACTTTTAACCAAGGCTTTTCTAAATAATTCAATAGAATCTCGTAGTTTTATTTTAGATATGGAATCAATATCAGTATGCGATATATGAACGCTTGCTTAAAGAATTATTATACGAACGGTTATCGCCCTCTTGCTATCGCGCTCTACTGCATTTGACCCTTAAGATAGATTAAATTTAAAAAAATCGAGAAAATCGGCATGAAAAGCTTCACGGATTAATGTTCGTTTTACGTATCTTCATATTGGGACCATGCAGGTGAAAATACATTAAAATTTTATAGAACTGTTATCTTTAGAAACATCAGTACGCATGTAACTAGATATCTGAACTGAAAAAATTAAGGAGAAAAAAAAACAAAGGAGGGGTTCTCCAACAACACCAGGTAGAAGCATTCATACCAAAATCCCAAAACACCCAAATGTAAAAACACAGTGTACACAGGCACAGAAAGAGGCGCAAAGGGGACAAGGAACTTCAACGCACGACACAGAGACACCAAACACAAAGGACTTCACATAAACCAAGGTTTTGGTCAACATCAAACTAATTTTACAAATCAGTTTTATATAATGCAATATTGTATTATACGAAGCAAACATCTAAATTCTTATTGTTTTCATACTTTTATTCTCAGAATAAGTTGCATAGTCATCTTCTGATTCTTTCTGAATTAAAATTTACTAATGTCATACTTTCTGGTGTTATTCCATAGCATGTGCAGTGAATGATAAAATGAATTATTTTTCCAGTATTAATAAGTTATTAGAGACATCAGCAGAATTAATTGTCTTTCTCCTTATGGCAGCGTTGTTGATATTCTCAACTTGTTATAACGATTTAAGGCAAAGCATCCCTCAGGTCTCAGATGCTAATATTTCCAAAATTTCTACTTTTATAATATTTTCTTTTTCATATATTCGAAATTGTGCGAGACCTGATATACAACCCAAATAAAATTTGTGGTTTCATTATTATAATGAGAACGTAAGGAGTCTGAACTTTATCATTGGCACCTATGGGATACCAATTCTAGAGGTGATAAAATGTAACTTTAAAATTTTCTTTTCCCAAAACTATGTTAGTTTGATACTCTGAACAATATTCTGAAGAGAACAAATAGGGTATCCAGGCATAAAATTTTCAGAACTCTGACCCGAGGGATACTCTACCTTAATTAAGATCTATTTGGAGACCAAGGCTGGCCATAACATTGTCGAAAACAGTTGAACACATTCGGTTATTTTACTCTTTCTCGTCGCTTCCGATTTCGTCAGGAAAGTTAATCGGTGTATCTGAAATGATTGATGTATGAGGACCAATAGAATGGGCAGACGGGAAGCACGTGACACCAACGTCATCTAATGTAACTGATTCTTCTGGACAATCTTCATCAACATTGTCCGTTTGAAAGGATTCTTGACTTGCTATGGAGCTCGTGTCATCAATATCACTAGACCCAGATGATTCGTCATCCGCTATATCCATGCGACCGCTTCCACTTTGCGCACTGTCGTCTGCTGAGCAAAATGGTGACAGAATCGAGGGTTCAGCATCAACAACCTTACAAAGCGTCTCATTAGAACATATACTTCGAAGACAATTAATCAATAGGTTTGGATTAGAGATAAGATATTCTATCACATCTTGCTGCATTTCATCTTTAGTCTTTGCTAACATGACAATCTTCATTATCTCCAATAAATGTTCCATATTGTCTTGTCTATCAACCATTTTGAGGTTAATTTCTCTGCAAAATAAAAACATTGATCTGTTTTAGTCTAGAATGCAAAATAGATCTGCCAACTTTGTGTATATGACTAAAGCATGTTTAGGGCGTCAAATGACACGAGCTGTCTGGATTTATGTCACCGAGCCTTTTCGAGGTGAATAGTATTTAATAACATGTTCATGATACTTCAGAACATTTCGAAATACATAAAAACATTTGGATTTCGAAGTTATTTAAGAGCTTCTTTTCTGATTATTTTTGGGTCGATCTGCAACATTTTTTCCAATGGCTTATCATTTTTCTAGCGAAGATTCCCGATCATAACAGTAAAACTGATTTGCTGAAAGTATGCTATCAACCAATGATGTTTTTCTAGAAAGTCGTGATATCAGATCGCTGTAAAAAGCCAAAATCAAAGAAACATAAATAAATAAATAGATAAATAAATAAATAAATAAATAAATAGGTACATAAATAAATAAAATACAATCCAAACCATAAAAGATAAATCCTTCATCTTCAATATTTTCCAATATCAACGTTAACAATGTGTCGTAGAAATTAAACAAAAAGAGTTATACACTGAATAAAGTGGTATTATATGATAGATTTTAACAGTTTGCACTCACCAATTGTAAGTTTTATTCTCTTTATACACTTTTTGTTCCTTTCGAATTTTCAATTTTTCAATTAGACTTACACGCTCCTATATCGATAAAACGCTAAATATTCCTGTTTGCTCGAATTAGAAATAACGAAAGAAAGTCTATTAGACGTACAAACTCCTATAAAGATAGAACGCCGAATGCTTGTTTGGAGATATTAGTAAACAACTTAGGGGCATCAGGTAGGTAATGAGGCAACGACCCTTTGTAGGACATTGGATGAGCTTTCAGAAGTGTTTCATAGACCCGGTAAACGTAGGGTATTAAAGTACTCTGGATTTAGATAAGACAGTTAAATGACCTTAATATGAACTTTCTGTACTGGACAGAATATTTACAGGACAAATTCCTTCCCAAAATAACGATGAATGACCTTTCTGTGCTTGACTTTTCTGAACTTAAAGTATGATCTTTCTGCTACCGTTGTCACTTTTGATATACCGGTATCATTCGATAACGATAAAAAAGAAAGTTTGTTGAGTAGGACCTAAAAAGAAGATCCTATCGACAATCTCAAAAGCACTCACAATAGAGCACCAAAATGGGCATCGACGGACCCCTAGCAAACTAGAGGTGGGACCAGTTGTCCGGGGGGAGTAAGCATCCCCTGTTTGGCTAGCCGCACCCGCCGTCGATGTTCACGCACGAAACCGAAAGCAATATTTACAAATCATGCACTGACTGTGGTTATGTCTAGATAGAAAGTGATATGGCGACTTTGTCAGGAAAAGATATTTAAAACACTTACTGTCAAACCCACCGCGGAGAACTTTTTTACGAGTTCCACACGGCAAAGGGCATAAGTGTGACACAAATGATGACAAGGCTTATATGATCTCTTGAAAGAAAAGGCTCGGCATAAACATTTTTTGCAAAATAAAAACAAAACAAAGAGATTCTCCATAGGGGAAGAACTGGGAAAAAGTTAGGTATAGAAATTCATTTAAGAGCCATAGACAAAAAGAATTCGGGATTAGAATATAGAAAAAATATGAAATATACTATAAAATAAGAATAAATAAAAAAAAATGTTGAAAAAAATATTAGAAAAACAAATTACATAAAAAAATGCGAAGTATAGCCATCCTTCATAAAAAATATCCTTAATGGACAATTTTCAAGTTGATGAACTTCGGACTTCGCATTACGGACTTCCCACTTTTAGGGAACATGTCAAAGAAATCGGGTTTGATGAGTAAAGTCAAATTTGAAAACGGGAAATAGCTTTTAAGATGTATATTTACACATAGAAACAAATAAATTCGTCATTCAACGTATTCTTGATTCACTGGAATTTCATCACCAATGAAATTTTGTGGCACATTTCATTCGAAGTGCGATGTCTGAAGTACGAAGTCCGCGAACATGAAAAATGTCCAATCGAAAAAAGAGCTAGGTATACATATAGAGATCTTCTTTTAAGAAAAATTACTACATCCGCGCATGAAATATGTCTTACATATGGAGACACATCAAACATTTTAGAGAGGTCATGGACATTTATTGAGCAATGACCGGTCATACGCTACATAGTGAATCCTGGGCCTAGTACATGTACATATGAACGAACGGATCATTAAGTAGTATTAAAGGCGGCGGACAAGGGGTATTAAGACGAGGTTTGGACAGCACAAACTAGAACCCTTTACCTACACTCCCAAAAATTTTCAATAAATTCTGATATAAGCAATTAAAATGCGCTACTTTTAAGCACTCTTTAAAGAGGTTGGAGAAGCAATTATCTCTACGTGGGATCTTTCTCGTCTCATATCCACAATATTCCAACTAAAATTATACCATCGGATTCCTCTATTCTTTTTCTAATCAGTTGTGATAAAAATGATTGAAAATGAGTGCTAAAATCTTAGCTTTCATCTCATAGATTCATTTGAAATTTTATATACAATTTGATAAACATACTAAGTATTAGTGCTGAAAAAATCAAGTCTCTGTCACTAGTAATATTGAAGATGATACGCAAACGGCGATTATTACTGTTCGGCGATAACAACTTCCCGGCCAGTAATTACTCATTTGAACTGGAATAGTATGTATGCATGCTTGTGCCAAAAGTTCATGATTTTGCTCACTGCAAATGTCATTTAAGATTATCTGAGGGACGCCTATATGATCTGTGACGTTAGTGTCCGTGGACGTAACAGCTTGAGACGTTTTTATAGTGGTCGACGTCCCAGCAACTTTGTATGTCTTTTGATTTTTATCCATTAAGCAAAAGGCTCACCGACAAGTGTCCTCGGGGACAAACTGTTCACCAGCAGAGACACATGGACAAAGTTGATCGCAAACAAAATTGATCGCTGTGAGTGCCAACTTCAAGCGATCATAGCAAGACTCCGGCTTGTTTTCTAGAAAATCCTAAAGTTATAGACATTATACCGAAAATAACCTGTCAGTAAATATTTCGACAAACTGTTCAAATCCCTGGAGGTTCCTGGTTTTACTGAAAACTACGACCTCAGTGTTTCGCTGAATTGTGAAACTTTCGTATTCGTAACAAAGAACTGAATTTTCCGTCATTTTAAATGTTACAGCATGGGCAACTTACATGTACAATAATACGTTTCTACTGCATACTGTTCCTCAGATTTTGCTTCAACAAGAAACTTTAAAAAAAATATTTGACTAGGTCAAAGACCAAGGTCTAGGTCACTAGGTCAAATGTTACGGCATAAATTGAAAGGTCCTGTCATGGGCATCCTACATGTATAATATAAAGTTTCTACTGTATACTGATCCTTAGATTTTGCTTCAACCAGAAACTCTAACCAAAATATTGATGTCAGATGGACAGACGGACAGACAGACGGACATAGTCAATCTATAGACCGGACTTGCTTTGTAATCTAGCCAAAAACTATTGACTTATATGCGTCACATTGTTTGTGATGTCACGTCATTGATAACGATCTAAATCTCTACCAATTTTCCTGTGCCCTTTCTAGCATATGCTCTTACAGACAAAAAAGAATGTAAACATGCTGGACCACTCAGTTCGATGCTGCAGTAAGTTTCTACTGCATATAGTTCCTTAGATTTTGATTTGTTGATGACAGACAGACAGACCGACAGACAGACAAGGCGTAATATATAAAACTATATAACTGTATAATGTTGCACTGACCACAGTATATAACTCCCATGAGATCGCAACGACCAGATGTAGACAAAGACAAGTTGATTGAAACATATTTCAATATCTGATTTATTGCAACAAAACCAATTGATACCATAAATATGCATTGCGAAATCTGAAATAAGAGTTTATGGAACATTTGTCATTACAAGTCATGTACATGCCAATCCTACCAATTTTCAATATTGGGCTCTTTAAGGTTAACCTGCCTTAGTAATGACTCATTGTGTTAAGGTATCCCCAGTTTTAAATGACCAAACTTTTTTTTACCCAAGTGAATAAATTTCATGAATGTGAATGAACCTGAATTAAAAGACCACCTGTCTTATGTGACCTCGATTTTACATTCACTTGAAGGGTCTCTTAAAACAGGTTTATCTATGTATGGGGATATTACCATGTTGCTAAAACTACTCTTCCCTTCAATGAATTTCATTACCACATATCACTTTGATGAGAGTGTAGTACATACATGTATTTTGAAAAATTAACTTCAAGATCATCATACTCATACTAAATTGTCAGTAAAAGACAGTGCAAGACTATGTTTTGAAATGTCTTGTCACAATAATTGGACGTCTAAAATAAAGCGACACAACCATGATGAAAATAGTAATGTACATGTATATTCACATTAACATTAAATAATATGATTTTTTCCCAACTTATTGAATTTATGAGCGTTTGATTCCCTTTTCATGTCTATTGGACCATATTAACATTTTGCTAAGACTTCCATGGCAACCAACTTGAACTTGACGAGCCAACATTGACCTTTTCCGGAATGTCTGACATTGAGTTTGACCTTTTTGCACTCAGATTTTTCATCTCTGCCTCCACAACTTTATCTTGCCTCTTCTTATAAAATCTACCTCCAAGAAATCCTGTAAAATATGTAATGTTGAGTAATTATAATGGACACTAATGTAACAAGTAATTTGATTGGTTTAAAAATCCATTACATCATTTATAAATTTTATGGTACACTAAGGGTCCGCTCACTTCTTTTTAGAGTAAACCCAAAATGTCCAGGGTGGAAAAGCTGAAATAGGGGAAATTGAGTGGTTTTGAAAGGTGGGTTGAGAAGACCATTATGAAGATAGTCTATAATGGTAAGATGCATATTGTAGAGTATGCCTGCCTTGTGTAAGAGCAATAAAAATTTTAGGTCACATGACTTATTTAGTCTAAATATAGATATTTTAAAAGGCGTACCGGATTTTCCCTGTTTGACAAGACTTCATAAGGGAAAATATGAAGTTTCTGGGTTTTTACACATTTTTTGAGTTACATGTGTTGGAAATTTTTAAAATTTGGCTAGAATGGGGTATAGGATAATAGCTTTAAGGAAATATAAGCATTATTTCTGAAATTTTTCCAGGAGACCAGAAACAATACACAGAAAAATGGCAAAAACCATGAATTTTAGGCCAATTTTCCGAACCTTTTTCAGCAAAATTGTATGATATTTATTATGTATAGCAATCTTAACATGACCTTGAGACTAGTATCATATAAAAGCTGTAGATATAACGAAGAGATTGATATGTAGTATAAAAATGTGAAATATATAGAAATAAAATGAGATGACGTCAAATTATGTATGATTGCGCAATATTTCTGTGCCGCATGACCGGGTAAGAGAAACTGGTGAGCAGACCCTAATGTAACATGGGATCTGATTGGTGGAAAAATCTCAACAAGTATTCCATCAACTAGAAGGAGGACATGTTGAATGTTAGAAATAGAAAAGCTAGGTCAAAATCATAAGGTCAAGGTCATAAATTTTGGTATAAAATTTTACTTAAGGTCATGGCATCGACAGTGTCAAGAAGAGTAGGTCAGAGTACTGACATGAAATTGTTCATATAGACAAGACCTCAGCAAAACAAGTGTGGATCTAGAGAAAGACCCTCTTTCCACTTTGAATTTACACCCCCTTTCCGCTTTCCACTTAGAATTTGCAATAAATGCTTATTCTTTTCTGGTTTTTACATATATTTTTCTTTCAAATCACAGGCTAATTGCCCCCCTCACCTTGATGGACTGGATCCCCCCTGGAATTTTTTTAGATCTGCCCATGTTAAAACGGACGAATTATGAGTACATAACACACTGCCATCTGTAAATTAGAAAACACCTATTCTGTTAAAGTTGCTATAACAAAATGAACATTTTGAATTCACAGCTTTGATACTTTGAAAATGATCCAACTTTATAGATACCATTTCACACAAACTTGACCACAACTTTTTACAATTTCTGATTTTTCCCTTGTTTGCTATCAAGAATCATAAATCTAAATCCAGTCAATAATCATGAATGTTTACATTGAGAATGAAAAGAAAAATATAAATAATTAAGAATTATTTCAATACCTGTATTAATTTTTTTTCAAAACACAGACTTATTTCCCATTTCCACACAATTTAAAGCCATTATGCCATCATATTTTATGCTAACCCTTCCCAGAGTTTCAGGAAATCTTCCATAGAATTTGATAACGTCACAGTAAGTCTATATCTATTACCGACCAAAATGGGAAGTAAATCTAATTATTGAGAATACTGGAACATTAATATTATTAGTTATACAGGGTTTTAGAGGGGGATACTATTAGTTATACAGTGTTTTACAGGGGGGATAAAGAAATATATTGGGTCGATGAAAAAAGTTGTATTGGACGAGGAGAAGCCGAGCCAAATACAACTTTTTTCATCGACCCGATATATTTTTGTATTTCCCCTGTAAAACACTGTATAACGAATTTATCCCACCGATGGCTTTTGGCTGATGTATGTAACGTCAACATATTTTGAAGCATTTTGATGACGTCAATATCGTAAAGCGTCTCAGTAGAAGCAGGATATTAAAATAATATCATGTCAGTAAAATGATACTACATAATATTTGGTTCTTCTCGACCAATCAGATTGCAAGAAATTTGCCAGAGGTGGGATAATGTATCTACCAATGGCAGTGTGCATCATTATGAAATCATAATTACGTACCTGCAGCCCCGCCCCCTATTGCTGCAACTGATCCTATTTTTAGCCCTGCGAGGAATCCAACAGGACCACCGATCACTGTTCCTAATAATGCCCCTGCCACGGGGAATGCCGCGGCTTTGTACTTGGAGGCCTGAAGATACATGTCTAACATCAGGTTAAAGAAATACATTTCATTTGTAAAGACATAAGGGAGATGCATTTAAGAATTGAATGTTTATTTTTGCCATTTTATTGGATGATGAAATGTCAGTTGTCGTATCACAAATTGTGTAAAACCGCGTAGCGTAGCAAAGCGGTTTTACGCAAAATTTGTGATACGACAACTGACATTTCATCATCCAATAAAATGGCAAAAATAAACATTCAATACTTATAATTACCAAACATACGAATTTATTCCGAATTCGTACAAATTCTAAGGAAAATAAACGATTGAGTACGTAGCGTATGAAAATATTCAAGTGGTACGAACTAGTTCCCTAACAACAAAAATGTTCGAGAGGAAAAAAAACATTTAATCTGGAAAAAAGCATTTCCCCCTTCAGAACCTCAGCATGTTTTACCTATTTGCACTGCTGTACTGTTATGACGTAATTTGGGACGCGTTGTTTATCGAAGGCAGCAGACATGACAGTTGAAAGTAGAACATGAAGCAATTTGTGTTGGGATTTATACGGACATTCAGACAGCATTTCTTGTACCTGTAGATCTTTGGTGTGAAGTAAAAACACGTTGTTAAGATCTACAAGTATCGGAATATCAGCTGTAAATTATTTCTTAAGAATCAGAACGTAATCGGCATGACAAGTTTGGTAAGTCGCGATTGTGTAGCTTTTGCTAAGTACTTTCAAATTTATTCATCCTACATGTTGTATATCCATGTGTATTAGATTAATTTCGATGATTTTAGAAAAATAAAGGACACGTTTTTTCATGCATTTCTAATAGGTCAATCAAAAAAAGAAATCCATCAACAAACTGCCGTTCATGTTCACTTGTTGCAGTTTTCAAATCATGCGCGTAGCAACCAATGTAATCTCTGCAAACATTCACAGTACTGTGCTGTGATATTTATGAGTCGACACATGGAACTGTCTCTAGTTTTAATGGATTATTTGAGACCATTTGTATTGTTTATTTCATGCGTTAGACAGTTCTTGATTTCTGTTGCGTTAGTGTGAAAGTAGTTCCGGTCAATTTTGACATTTTATCATCTCATAACGGAAGTCAAATAAATGGGATCGACCAATCAAAATGCTTAGAATCAGATAAACAAACACATTTGGTAATTATTGAAAGATGGGAAAATATATGGTATTTTCAAAGTATATAAAAATTCAGTAAAAGGCAAAATTATTTGTGTATGAGAGGCTGAAAAATTACTTTACTTATACATGTATGTATTGATCCTCTTGCAATTCCACTGACTTCATTGCATATCTTACCATAGAGTACAGCTTTGGCAGATATTTAAAAGCATGAATCCAGAGGGTGGGGATGGGGTAGAGGGAGGGGTCAGAATCCCTCCCCCTTTTAGAATTTGCAAAAAAATGCTGATTTTTCCTTATATTATTCATTTTCAAAACCTCTATGATGGGCTTAACCCCTCCCTTCCCCCCACTACCCCCAACAATTTTAAAGATCTGTGCCCACAGATGTTGCATTGCTAAATAAAAAAAAATGTCCTTTACAACCAGAAGTCATATAGGACCAGTATCCTAAGTACGTATACATGTGTTGTGAAGTGCAGCTTATAAGTGTAAAATAATGGCCAAGTATAACCAGCAATTAATACTTAGCCGGGAAATGAGCTGTGTCTCAGAGCTACGAAATACACGTCAGTATGGTTCCAAGGTAGATGTCACAACTGAATTTGTAATCACCTGGTAGTGACGTATACAGGTAAAATATAAGACCCCTATCCCGCATATTCTACAACACATGCAACAGATAGATAAACATAACTTTACCTTGCTAAGGTGGTGACTCCACTACGAACATTCTCATGAGCTTTCTCTATATTATCCTCAATACGATCTATAGATTCTTGTTGACTTTGAACGGCTGACGAGAATTCATGGATCATCGTGTTTAACTCCACTAAGTTCTGCAGAATATAAAACAGGGAAGAACCAGTTTACATTTAAAGATCAGGAGCCTGTTTTACAAACATACTGACAAAAATTTTTAGGAATTTTCAAAATTTTGATCGCTTAATTCTCTTGACTTCAAATTTGCATTAGTACAAAATAGCAGATACCCCATTCGGCTTGAATAATATGCATATTACCGTATATCGGGTAATTTTTGCGTCGGGTAAATTTCACGAATGATCCTTAAAAGGTGTGTCTTTTTTTTCGCTGAGTTTAATTTTCGCTAATCTATAAATACCAATCAAAGGACTGAAAGTCCTGCAAGTTGGCAAAAGTAACATTGAGACGAACATACAGAAGACAAGTATAAAACTGGCACAAATCAAACTCCAAATCTATGCCTCAAATGCTTGAATGAGTGATTCTCAGAATTCAAGAGTTGTCTCAATCTAAAAAAAAGTAAAAGTCTGGAAATATTAAATATATAAATGATAGACTTTTAACCAAATAACTGATTTTGAGGTCAGAGTTCAAGGTCAATATGATCATGTCAAATTTGTTGCAATTGTTATGGTGTATGTATGAAGTATAAAGTCCTATCACTTTTACTTTAGGAGATATTTGCTTTTGAAACTTCTTGGACCAACTTAAAACCACATCTTAGGTTTATTAAGTATCAAACTGAAAAACCTTTTTTCCTAGTCGGTAAATAGCTCATCAGAGCTAATGTTGATTGTTATATATTATGTCGACTTTAAATAAATATTATTGATTGATTAATTTATTTATTTACATGTCTTTAGTCTTCTACACATCCACAATTTTTTTTTAAAATCTAAGGTCTTTTTATCCTAAATACAATACGTTACCTATCTATCTAAAATGGGGGTGCTCCTTATACAGAGGAGGGAAGTACAAAGAAAAAGATGCGCCATATTTTAATGTACTGACATCAACGACATGTGATCGCTATTCCTGTAGCATCGTTCCTGTAGCATTTTTTGCATTCTCATAATGCATTTAACCCATTATTTACAACTTGAACTTAAACGTCTGTCGTCTAATATGTTCTTTTGTCAAATCGTAGTGGTCCTATTTCTTACTGCGCAGTAACATTGTTGTGTTGTTTTCCGTGTTTTCAAGTGCAAAGTTGAAAGCCATAGCAATGAGAGTTGGCTTTGCCAACTCAAAAATTAAATTTGTACAAAGATTTATTTAATGTGAATGAAACAATAATATGACTGCGAACGTTTTTTCTGCTGGATTTACGTATTCACGTATACGTGCACAATAATACGAATGTACATCGTACATTCACTCGTTTAAAGCATCAACGATGCCGGCTTCTTTGAAGCCGTTGCTTACAATTTTCCCCATGCAAGCCGTCATATAGTTTTGTGATCCGAAGAAGGCTTTAACCCCAAAAAAATTGTTTAGATTAGCAATACACGGGTTACCAAAACGCTAAATGTCATAATTACAGAACGACAACAGGTGGTTTAAGTAAAAGCCGACATGCATTATATCGGTGATTGTTGATTTACCATGTTTACACGGGTAATTAAATCAATTAATAACCTGTTATCTGTAAACATTAATTTACAATCATAATTGACTTAATCAGACGAGTACTCACTGATACCCTGGGACAGTTACATATAACTGCAAACTCTAAGCGTTAGTCTGTGTCTTTTTTCGCTACGTCAATTTTTCGCAATTTGATGTGCTCGCGAACTTAGCGAAAATTAGACACACAAAATTTCCCGTATACGGTATTGAATGTTATAACGTCAAAAGGATCTGAAAATCTCATTGACGTTACAAAAGGCAACCAGAATTGTGGTTCATAAATCATTTTCCTTACGGGCACTTCATAGGAGATTCTTCTGTAATGGAAATGTATAATAAATGTACCTGGTGAAGATTTTCCCATGATTCAATGGTCTCAGAATTGTCGTGTTCCGATTCTATCTGTAACTGATGTAAGGAAATGTTCATATGATCACTGGACGATCTGTGCATTGAGAAACTGCCAAGAGGGTCGTCTCCTTCAGGGGTGGATCCAGACGGGGATTCAGGGGTGGACTCTGTAGAATTAATAAATGAAAACTTTTGGATTACGAAGATCTGTGGTATTTCAAAATCATTCTGAATCATGTAATATCAGCGACAGTTTTCCCTCTCACTTTTGGGGGAAGGGGGTCAGGGCCGATATGTGGGGGAAAATATGTGTGCGAATGTCTCAAAAGGGGAATTTAAAAAAAAATTAAAATTCTTGCAAAAACTGTATTAGATAGCATCAATATTATTGAATTGGCTTTAAATACAAACAGGCGCATTAAAGGAACCATATTCTACTATTGGGGTTCTGATTTTGTTTAATTTTACACATTATTTTAATACACTTTTTTGCCAAAGAAAAAAATCTTTGATATGGGGGGAAATTCTGTGCTATGGAGGGGAAAAATATACTCAAATATCGCCGATTTTTTTTTGGAAAAAAAAAACACTGAATAATGATCATTGTTAATTTCTAGGCTATATCAGGGATTTTTCAAGTCCGTTTTTGTGTCCGATTATCGGACCCATTCCCAACGCCAAAGTGGCCTGTATTTTCCCAATTTATGGTTGAAATTTCCCAATTTGAATCTCCTAATTTTTTTAGTGTCTTCAATAAAGAGCAAAATAATGACGACTGAATTACCTAGCAGATATACGAAATTAACGATCGATATCATATACATGTATCTTATATTCGGTATACGTTTTAATAATCAAATCTAATGTTGTCTCACAACAGCAAAAATTACAAAAGGGAGTACATCTTCTTTGTAGAGGATAGATGCGTTCTTCAAAATAAATTTTGGATAGTGACTAAAAGAAACAACAGAAAGTAGTTCATGTTCAGTAAACAGAATGCGGGCGTCTCGGACAGTGGGAATGTACTCCGTCAACACTGATTGAATCTGAATGCTGATTGATCTTGAATCTGAATGCTGATTGATCATGATCATTAAAGTAGCTCCTCTGACTCTGAACAGATATCCTAGAAGA
>VSWD01000014.1:25838059-25898822 GCA_033119305.1 Pinctada imbricata | reverse complement strand
GACATAACCATCCTGCTACGTCTTTCGATACCTTTTTTGACATAATAACTTACAAACTCTTTGGCCATGTATACTACATTGTTTAGATTGAGTATCACTGACGAGGGTTTAGTACCGGAAACGTGCATGTCTGGTCGATGCTGCAAATTTACCTGTTATAAAATGATGCTATTGAATCTGGAGACGTTAAACATTTATCATCAAACACTCAGCTTTAAAAGAAAATGGTCGAGAAAGCAATCATTTTATTATTTGGCGTGACAGTGTCATATTTCATTCCGGTATCCTGCCTTTGTTTGAAACACAATTATTCTCATCTTTTCATATGAAAGTGCAATGCATTTATAAAAATTTTGGAATTTAAATTGACATCAAATTTCCAATAGCTTTACCAGAACAAGAATGATACTTTTAATAATATGACGTCATTAAAACATCAATGAATACGTTGAAAAATGCATATTTCAAAGTGTCAAAGGACATTTTCTGTGGACAGAATAGAATATAAGTTTGTAGAACAGAAAAGAAATAAACAATTTCAGAAATTTTGAAAAAAAAAATATTGAATTTGGCGTACAAGTGTTCAGTACCTCCTTTATAGCCAACTTTCGATGAATGTTTTCATGAAATTATAACTTTAGAAATACTGCACTATCTGTAACATAAGAGAATATATTTTGTCAAATATATTGAATTAAACTTTACACTTGAACACTATATTTTCTATCAAATAAAATATAGGTCATGTTTATTCATTTCAAAACAGTAATACGGTAGTGTTCCAACTCTTCACGTACTTGAAGAAATTTTTTACCCAATTTCAATGCATCAGATATGTGTAACATAGATAAGTAAGAACTGTGCTCAAAATAGCATTGAAGGTATGGTGCTAGGATGATAACCTCTTTTAATTTTGATAATATATTTCAGGCGAAAAGACAAGTTTCCGGAAGAGCAAAAGAAATTGATGTGAAATTGACAAAGGGCCAAAACAAAGTCTCTTTCAAGCCACAGAGTTGTCAAGAAGTTATTATTACACTTCATGCATCTAGTCACGGGAAACAAGTTAAACTGATCCACACAATAAAAGAAAATGAGTTTTTCTAAGGATAATACGAAGTGTTCCGCCTCTTTACATCCTTAAAGAAAATTTTATACCAATTTGAATGCACCAGACACTTGTTGTGAATAGCAAATCCTCATCAGAGATGTTTCCAGTCAAAGTGATTTTCCGACACGGCCAACATTCATTTAAATAGCAGTAAATCAGTAGTAGTAGCAATAGAGGGTTTTGTACCCGAAACGTGCTTGTGTTGTCCGTGTTGCAAATTTATCTGTTATAAAATGATGCTATTGAATCTGAAGACGTTAAACATTTAATCATCAAACACTCAGCTTTAAACGAAAATGGTCGAGAAATCAATAATTTTATTACTTGGCGTTTTCATATACAGTGAATCAATCAACTTACTGGAACATAATATGTCGCTCACTTCTAAAGAATTCACTCTAACTGACTGTGACGATGGGACTAGATAGACAGCTCGTTTTTCTGAATGTCGGTCGGAATCTTCGATTGATTATATGTATAAGCTCTCTTCGGTCAGCAGTTTTTGTACACTCTTTGTATTTAATTTTAATATTTATTTACAGACTCATACAAGTGTCCCATTCATTTTTGTGTGTGTGGTAATATTACAGCGAGAGGGTTACACAAAAATTGTGCTTTCTTCGATATCTCTTGGTAACCGGAAAAGTGGGAAGGTTATACGCACGCAATAAGGATGGCGACATCATTTGCTACTAATGTGGCAGATCGCCGGCCTTAGTCAGCATATATTGGCCATTTGTTTGGTTGTTTTATTTGTAGTTTTTTGTATTTGGTGTTTTGATGTCATAGTTTGTGTACCTTGTCCATATTGCGGGCTTATTTTTTTCCTTTTTTTTTTCTTTCTGCTGTGTATATCTACTCGGTGTTTTCGGTTTCCGGTTAACTGTTTTACATTGTGTGCTGCAACCGAATCTTAATGGAGATACTCTCCTTTCTGGTACATTTTCTTTCCTAGATTCATATCAAAAGATCAAAAGTTTTAATGTTATAGTGTTAGCTTTTTTTTCATTCATAATCATATTGCCTAAATTATGAAAAAAGTTGATTATCTTAATTGCATTTACTAATTTTCATAATTATTTATTATGATTATTAGATATATGATTGTCTCTACAGAGTCGACGATTTAACAAGCAGGCAAAATAAGTCATAACTGATCGAGACAAGTTCTCATGGGGATAGATGTTATCACTCATCATGTATGCCGATCCAAACCATCTACATGCAGCCTGGTCATCGCCTTGTTCATATTTTATAATACCTATACACATACTGGTTCCAGCAATGTCATATTTGTTCTTCAAATCACCTACGTGATTCACCAAACATCTTGTCGATTTAATCAATGCTGTGTGGCTCTGGAGTCTTATATAGCAGAGGCTCTCCAGGAAGTATGCGTATGATAGAGGATCTATAAGAACAATGTCTGACAGAAATATCCACATACGGATTGGTAAGGGGAATGCATTGAGAAAGTATTTGTGAAGACCATATCGTGGAGCATGGGCATGTCGTACTCTACAGTCAATTGTATATTATCTACACATTACGTCCATGTAATTTGACTTTTTCATTTCGTTATGTACACTATCAATAGCATATGGGGGATACTCCGATAACAGTCGGTGTAAGCGTGATAAAGCAGATTCTGTTCTACCGACCATATACATATATACAGCGGTCGTCAGTTGTCCTGTTGTCACATCTATCCTATATCCTATTCTAAGTAGAGCTTCAATAGTTTTGTACAGGGGATAGTTACACCTATTAATCCTATTAAAACTCAAAGCATAATTTGACAATCTATTGCTGCAATGATTAATTCCTCTTCCAATAACGAAGTTCTGTAGCACTGTCGAAGAGCATTTTATCATATCTATAATTTTATATAGAAGAAAATTCTGTTCAGTTTCTGCATGTGATTGTTTAAAAATCCAGAACGGTAGGTACATCATAGTAAAAGATATATGGCTTGAGAGCATTAATTCATTGTCTAATTTGTATTCTATCATATTTAATGACAGATTATCATTTAAACATTTTGATTCTCCGCAGAGACGTATGGTTCCAATAACTCCGATGTTATAAAGAGTTCGAATAATTTTAAGTAAACCATCACGATTTGAATGGTTGACTTTCCTCTTCATCATATTGTACTCAGGTATAAAGTAATTCGGACAATATCTGTGATCAACAAAATCATACAGAACAGAGAGACAAGCTTTGAAACCTGTTTCAACACAATCGACTTGCAAGACGTATTTAGACGTATTTTTCAATGTAAAGAATAATGAGGTTTTCACGAAATATGAACATATTACATCAGGGAATGTTCTTTCTATGACTCTTTTTAAACATAATCGTAGGAGATGTAGCATCATATCCCACCCATCCTACTACGTCTTTCGGTACGCTTTTTCGACAAAGTAACTTTCATACTTTTTTGGCATATTACATTGTTTAGATTTGAGGATCACTGACGAGGGTTGAGTACCCGAAACGTGCATGTCTGGTCCATGCTGCCAATTTATCTGTTCTTAAATGATGCTATTCAATTTGAAGACGTTTACATTTATACCACTTGGTGAGTGTCACTGCTGGTGGACCAGGAGTCCCCGAGGGCACATGTAGCCAAGTTCGATCAATTTCGGTTGATCGTTTCTTCAAAGCATTCTAAAATTTCTGTTCTCAAAATTTCATGAAATTTCTAAAACGTGGGTCCTGTAGCATCATATCCCACCCATCCTACTACGTCTTTCGGTACGCTTTTTCGACAAAGTAACTTTCATTATTTTTTGGCATATTACATTGTTTAGATTTGAGGATCACTGACGAAGGTTTAGTATCCGAAACGTGCATGTCTGGTCCATGCTGCCAATTTATCTGTTCTTAAATGATGCTATTCAATTTGAAGACGTTTACATTGTACGTCAGAAACTGGACATGATTCAATGAATGCATAAGCGCTCTTTCTGCAAGTGAAAATGAAATTCTCCATTCATGATGAGAGTAAGGAGAGTCGATATGTCCAATAGGCACCATGTAACAACCCTGTTCTTTTACTATATGAATCAGGTCCTGTGATGGCCAATCGTGAGATCTGTTCCTTATAACCCACTCATTTGCTACGTCAGGCCAAAAGGAACATGGTATACAGCGAGCGCGATCATATTCATAGCTGCCAATTATCTGTGATTGACATGGTCCATGCATTGATTCTCGTTCCTCTATTAGTTGTAGTTTCCATCGCGACGAAGAAACAAATGACATTCCTTTTATTACATGTATCAAGCTTTTGGGATATGAATGTGTCACGTCATGTAGCATGCAGTATCCAGGTGAGTGTATAGATGGAACTGGTATAACATCATACGCCTTTGAAATATCTGTGTTTGATTTCACGACACGAAATATAGTAAAATATATCATTTCGTCATCATCAGACGATGGATAGGCAACACCTTCACCAAGACTTCCACTACATATGTATCTTATTTGTTCGTTATCGTCATTCTTTAATTTATCCCTTAAAAGAACGAGTTGTCTCCTCATATCTACATATTCCTCTGTTCCTAATAGATAACTCAATCGACTACGCAGATCCATTGTTTCCCTAAAACGAGATGTACACAAATATAATATTTTTCCAGAATATGCATTACACTGTTTACATGAAGCAGAAAATATCGAGCTACGTTATTTAATGAATTGTAGTTCCGAACGTTTCAAGATTAAGTAAATAATAATTGCCAGACTTACATAGTTTGTATTGCGATATATCTGAGCAGTCACCTATATTTATCATGCACCTTCAGGTACCCGTTGTACAATATATGTCTGTTTATATACCGTTTTAATCATGTCATTGACTATTATGGCAATCTATTGATCTGGTTAAGTCCTATAAACTGTAATTTATCATGTAAGCAATCAGAAGGGTCAATTGGGCAACGCATACCTTATCTCGGACGCTTCTTAATAGAACATGAATAGAAATAAAAATACATACGTAATATAAATATCTAATTTCGCTATTAGATATCCTCGATGTTTCTTTTCCTAAATTCTCACGTGTAATATCGTAGATTTCACATCAAATGCTGATTAACACCTTTCACATCCCATAATTCGTTTCTTCTTAGTATTTATTTACCTCTAAGATGGAACAAAAGTAATACTTCTCTAGTAAATATGACAAAATAGTTATAATTGCACATAAGTTACCCCATCACACAGATGTCACATGGCGTTATCTCCTCGTGATGGATGACTATGAATATAAATAGTGGAAATTTTCAACCCCCCACATTTACCGGATATTTACATTCATCATCCATATATGATATTTTGTCCGTATGCATCTTTTAAAATCATTTTATAGCTCATTAGTCAAAGGAGTTTTGTTTTACCGTTCATATACGAAAAATCGTCATGGATCTGATATTAATAAAATGAAAATGTCCAAACAGTCCGTCCTTTCCCTATTTACCTTAATTTTGCTTATCTGAATTAATATGCCAATTATACTTGTCTCTTGCTGTATGTGTCTTCTCTGTGTTTTCACTTGTGGTGTTTGGTGTGCTGCTGTTGGTGCTGCAACCGAGTCTTGTTGGAGATCCCCTTCCTTCTAATACACATCTGATTCAAAGCCAAACACAGAATCTAAAATCAGAATTCAAAATTTACATATATAAATATAGGATCTCAAATGAATTTTCATTTCATGCGGATGAAACGAGTTGTGAGTTTTATATTCCCGAGCCTTGGCGAGGGGATATAAAACGCACAACGAGTTTCATAATACATCGTATGAAATGAAAATTCATTTGAGATTCTTTTTATCACATGATATTACCTAAAAATGTTTATTTCAAAAGTGAAATCAACGTTTCCGAGAACTTCTGAGGCGAATCGCGCCGAGATCTAGAAGTCGTCTGCTACGCCATGAGAAGTAGTGTCCCCTTCGTATAGATATTCTGTGCGTAAGAGAAAAATATTTCAATTTTGAATAGTATTTTAATGCAAAAATTAATCCAACATCAACAATTTTAATCATTGATATTGACTTCGGGTCTGAATTTAACAGTTGACCGATATTTGAAAGGTCACGTTTGTCAAGGTTTATGTGATTAGGTTCCAAACTTGACCAATCGCATTCAAGCAGAGTGATATGTAACGTGTTATCATATCATATATTTATGAAATGGCTTTATGAAACTGCATAACGGGTGAATCGTGTGATAAAAAGATTTATCAAATGTTCTATCATTCTTACAATCCACAGGAAGGGATTACTCATTACACAGACATCTCTTCAAGAACTCTGATGAATCATGAGCAGTCCGTCTCCTATATGACTATGATAAAGGAAATTCGAGCTAAGTATATACATGAAAACAAGTATGTAAGTGTTCTATGTACATGTACCTAATATAAAAAATCTTATCAAATATTCTTGATTGTTTCCATGACAGATTCTATTAATTTCCTGAAAGGTATCACAGTGTTTGCAGGTATCACAGTACTTAAAGCCTTTTCCACTGAAGTCTATGGAGCACCCACCTCTGATCAATTGCTTTCCACGTCTCTCACAACATTCACCCCGATGTTTCACTATATACGTTTTGTACACAAAGGTTTGTGATACTTAAAAATGCTATCTCTAGAAAGAGTGACCACATAGTCTAGAAAGATCTAGCTACTTGAAAATTTAGGTCCATTTTTTGCACTTAAATCTAAAATACGTTTTTTGACCCCTTTTAGATCGACCTTTCATCCATAGTTACAGCTGATAATTCAACAAGTGACCCATGTTTTCAATTTCTTATTGATTGACCTTTTATGTGATATGATTCAATTATTTGAATTCTTGATACTTATTTAGAATTTTATTTTTTTAAGTCGGGAACAAGATTTCAATAGCGGCCATGTTTGCCGTGTACCCGAAGGTGATTCCCCATTTAGAACTGTGATACCTTGAAGGACATCCTTTTTTTACAATATTATTCTCTTATATACTATAGACCTTCATAAGATGATTTAGCAACATTCAGAAATCTCTCTATGAAAGAAATTATGATCGTCTATACATGTGTACCCCTTTCCATTTTCATAGTAAAGAGATGCATGATCATATTTTTCAAAGAAATACAAAATCTCTATAAATAAAAGATTGATATGTTTTTATGTATCATCACATAAATACACTATTTGTCTATCTAATGAACTTATTTCATTTTTAAAAATCTTTGCTGAAATTATGTAATATGCAATATTGCTCTTTGCGAAAAAATGTGTGAATTTTGGAATTATTTTGAATAAAAATTGAAATTTTAAGTACTTTTACTATTTCATTTTTACAAAGTCTTCTTGTTTTCTTGAAGTTTGTTTTCTCCTCTGTAAGGAATCGCTATCATGATTAGTGAATGAGATTTTAATCAGCCATGGTGAAAGAATTGGTCACACTGGTCATCAAAGCTTAGATCAGCTATCTATGATCCCCGTGCGATGTAGCGCTGTCTAAAGGCCTTGTTACACGACGCGATTAATCGTTTGCAATTAGTTGCAAGCGACAAATCGTGTCGAATAACATAGCTTAAAACTAATCGCATGCGACTTTCAAAAGTCGCATGCAACTTTTTTCAGATTAGAACAACTTTTAGCGTCAACCAATCAAAATGCCGGGTATTCCTTATAATTTCAACCCTAATTTGGCGAATTTTGGTCATATCTATCACATTGACAATAAAATGGCGACTTTTCTCACAAAGGATCACAGTACACTTTCTGCAAGCTTTTTTTAGTTCAAATATTTGATTTTCTGCGCTCTCTTCGTCGAGAAAGTTATGTAAATGTAATTGTAATGAATATTGAAAATATTTGCTGTATTGTCTGTTGATAACACAATTTATTTGTAAACTTTAGGCGGAAAAGGTATGAATTTAGCACAAAATATATGCAATTAGTTGCAACGTGTAACGGTGCGAGTCGCTGCAACTCGCTCGGACCAAAAAAACTCTGCAATTAGTTGCATGCAACTAATCGAGTCGTGAAACAAGGCCTTAACGGACATACCTCGTTATTCTGATGATTTATTTGAATGTAAATACATACATAATGATTCTTTCTTCATATAAACATGCAGATGATCTGTGTGAAGTGCAGGGATTATGAGTTTAGGGTGCATTTTGTGATGGCGATAATTATTATTTCACCGAAAACAAATGTAGCTCCTTCCTTTCAACTATAGTATGCATTTGTTTATGGAGGACCACACTGTTGCAGAGATTGGTCATGTATACAAAGTTTTATGATAATTAATTAATTTTGGTTTTTATCCTAGACGTAGCGCATATATTCGTAATAAAAAATTGACAAAATTTTAAGGAATTTTAAGCGAAATTTTATGGGAATTCATCAAATTCATTTTATTAGTAAGAGCAAGGTTATTTTTTCTGTCACACATTATGAAACACATAATGGCGGATTCTAAAATTTGTAAATTATAGGTAAAGCCATCATTTTCCATCTAGAAATGAGTAAATATTAGTATCTATTAACTACCTGTTAGTAAATATCAATTGTCAAATGCACAATTTAAAATTTAAAAAAAAAAAACGAAAATGGGTCCTGAGAGGCTGAAATGCAAGAGACCCCAGACCCTTTTACAATTTTACACCCCACTCCAAAAGCTGGATCCGCCACTGTGATGGATTAAATATGTCTGATAATTACTTCCTCTTTCCTCTATCAATTTATTTTGAGAAGAGCTGTATCATTAGATCATGTACACATAAGTCCTGATAAAATCATTATAAGAGGTCAATATATATATAGATCATATATCTAAATTCTGACCACTTAAAGAGGGAATCGGACGCCTGGTGCTAAGCGGAGAAAGCAGAATGCAAAGTGAGCTGTAACTAGACATATACTCAAATGTGAAATACGGCGAGCCAAGCGAACCTAAAATTATCTAAAATCTAAAATCTAACGAATAAAAAAAAAACATAACGGTTAGTGCGCTGACACATAAAAGGAGAATTCTGAATCATTAACTTTCGATGGAAAGGGGGGGGGGGCGGCCACCCCTCTGAATCTGAATATTTATATGAATAATTTTAATAAATGGAAAAAAAAAGATTTTTTATAATTAATTGTGACTTTATATTTGAAAATATATGAATATTTATTTTGCTTCTTACTAGTGAGCTGTTTGGAGTTTTGAAGGGGGATACAAGTCTGCATTATCTGTAGGATTTTTTTTGTCCTTGACGAAATCTGAGGATAGATTCTATTAGTCTCAGAACGGGTAAATCTGTCGATATCTCTGTCCGGGATGAGAGAAACATTTTCCAAGCCTTTCGAGAAGGTGGATAAGTACATGTAAACTTACATGGATAATGTACCCCAAGAACTTGACACAAAATAGAAAATAATGGCTACTCACTTTAAGAATGTTTCACTCATGGCACTAAGATAACACGGAATGAAATACCCTGTTTGGCCAATTCTTTTGTCTACGCAGTTTCGCAATTATATTTCACACCAGTGGTTTGAATATTGCCGGGGTCACCTACCACTGAAAAGACAGATCCAATATAAGTTCAAAACACTCATTTACAGACATGGATAATGTTCGTTATCTTTTAGACATTGTAGTATGCATTGCCTTCCTGCCTTATTCATTCGGCGGTAAGTAAAGATGTATTAACATTTTATTTTCATTTACCCGTACAGTTTTAGAATTTTAGATTTAGATAAAATTATATCTTAATATGATTAAAATATTAAACATGTAATTAGTGTTTAAAAAATATACCATATAAATTTATATAACATGTTCTTAAATGATGCTATGGAATTTGAAGACGTTTAACATATGCACTAATATGCAGTACATTCGATTACATAACGCTATTTTATGATTAGTTGCATCAAACTTGTAAATCCACATTATGTAGTCATAAGTCCCTTCCTTTTTCCTGTTTCACTGTTGCTTGGCTTCTTTTCTCGGTCTTTTTGATGCATTTTGCTTGTAGTCTCATTAATTACTATTTGTTGACGCTGGTTATTCGTGTTAATCTCCTTTTTCTGTAATATCCGTGTGGGTTCCGTTGTGATCACTGCAACATCTCTTTTTTGGCTTATTCTTCTTATTCTTTTTTATTAAAGTCTTTAGATAAAACTGTCAGGATAGAGTATACCGCCACAACAGAAATATTACAAGATTTATTTGCGCAAAAGGAGGTTAACATTGAAAATTTAGATTATTTATCAATAACGGTATCTCATATGTAAAGCTATATCTAATATCTATAACTTTTTACATTCCTTATTCATACTTTATTTAGGCATGTCGTCAAACAACATATCTCACAAAACCATGTGAAAATAAGAGTCTCCATTGGCCTTGCCGGTAGGGGAATTATGATAATGAGGGATCCTCTATCCTGATCTCACAACACTTAATGGGAGATGGCTCTAATTTTAAAAGTGTGCTCAGGTTGCCCATTGATCCCGTGTTTAATGTTTTGATGACGTCTTTGATGGCTCGTCTGCTCGTGTTGTCGAATTTTCTTCACTATATCGTGTAAACAGCCATATTCACCTCAATAACGATCCCCTCGGGAAAAGCTGATTCGTTAAAATGTAATCATGTTTCCATTCATATATAATTGTGGGTTATAAATTATGTACTTTTTCCTCATGTAAATCTCTTTGAAAGTAATTGATGGTACAAACTGTTAGGCTGCATTGATAGTTCTTATAGGTTTTAATATTGATATCCAAAATTTGTACAGTGCCATAATAATTATTTTCAGTAGCACAATCTTAATATAATTTTGTTTTTACAATAGGGTTCGCTCGGTGGAGAACATTAATTAATATAGTTTCCGTCTGTATGTCAATGATGTGATGTTATTTTCCTTGATGTGTCTGTCTGTTTGTCCGATTTTTTCCTACCCCAAACGTGTATGTCGCCCTGCGATCACTGGAATGTAATTAATATTGAATATTCCCCTCTGTGAAATACTATTTCAAAATTAAATCACGAAAGGTAGACCGAAATTTAAGGTATGAATATCTAAGTCGTTAACGGACTCCAATGGAATTTGTTGACAGTTCTGATAATGGCGATTACCTATGTATACAAAATTGCTAGACTTATGGAGATAAAGAATTGTAAAATTGAATAAATGCTTCTTGATTCGAATGCAACCTTCTGATGTCCTCCTATTTCAACCTCTAGACTGAAAATATCTAACATCACAACCTTATAACATTACAAAATTGCTGAGTAAAATCTGGCAAGCTGGAAGGTGTTCATACCTGTGTAAGGAATTCTGACGTGACCTCTTCGCTACTTTCGAGATCCAGAGTTACTTCCCATTTGAGACGGTATCTGACTTAGACTGATTATGACGTCATCAAATTACATGGAAACAGTCCTAAAAGTTTGGGAAATGACGGTAAAAAAATCGACGTCGCCATACCATTTTCATGGCGTTACAATGGTTTTACGTCAGATACCGTCTGTAAGGGGAAAAACTCTGTATTCCACAAAGACTCAATTAAAGCGTGGTCCTCCTCTTATTCTTATTTCTATTTACTTCCTTTATCTATTGTTTTAAATAAGTATCATAGGATCTAAGGATCTAAGGATTTGAATAAATCTAATGTTCATTTGTTAACCTTATTCGACTGGATTAGATTCTGTCATAAATGGGATTCCGTCATAAATTTGAATAGGTCTGAATAAGCTTTTTAGCACATAAAAAAAATAGAAAAAAGGCAGATTTAATCCCCCCAAAAATTACAAAAATAACATGCACTGTATGAGGTAATGTCTATATAGAAAGTGCTATGGCGACAATGTCAGGGAAAATATTCAAGACACTTACTGTCAAACCCCGCGCGGGGAACATTTTTTACGAGCTCCTCACGGCAAAGGGCATAAGTGTGACACAAATGAACACAAAAGATTCTGACGATAATCCCAAACAGCACTCACAATAGAGCACCAAGTTGAGCATCAAGTTTATATAGGGTGAGTTGGTGCTCCTTGTCCCTTTTGTGTCTGCTCTGTATTTTTGCATTGGGTGTTTTGGAATTTTGCTATGGGTGCTGCAATCGAGTGTTTTTGGAGATCCCCTCTTTTTTATGGTTAACGAAATTCAAAACATGATTTAAAATGTATGCCAAAGAAGCAGCTTAGATCAGATTAAATAATATGTAAGTTTACACGGAAAGAGCGATCGGACATCAATTAGGGAATAACTAGATACTGATGTTTGCCGACGGTAAATGCTGATCTTACGGTGGCAAACTGAGTTTTTCTGGCGACGCGTTAGTATCTAGTTACAATGTATTCCCATTCTGATGCAATCTTTTTTAAGTAGAAGGCGAAATGTGATGTTAGCAACGTCAAAGACTAGTATAACTGCCGTAACTAAGGAGCAAACAACCAATGATATTCGACGTTTTAACGACATTTGCATTAGAATAATTTAATTATTCTTGGTAGACACACTGGACAGAATAGTCTGAATATGGTAGCGTAAATAATGTCCCAGATAATTCTTTGGTAAATTTAATCCAACTTCTTTTATAAAGATTAAATAAAAGGCAAAGAAAGGTCGAAAGTCAAGGTCAAACTAAGAATGTATGTAACATTCAGTGCCACCTTTTTATCTCCATTTGTACGTTGTGCCTATACACAGCTCTTGTGCTGCTGCGTTTATAGAACAGATGCAGTGAGCTGCTAACTCATATTTGTGTAAATCTTCTTTAAGACTGGTGATATATAGTTTCGTATACTATATATTTATTTTTCATCAATAGAATACATTGAGTGGTTATTCTAAAAATATGATAGATATATTAGATACATGTATCCAAGTACATTACGAAATAATAGCTAAGATTTTACATGAGTTATTTGTTTGATATGTTCAAGAAACATCCTGTGGATATGACATCTTATTTGGATTTGAGTATTACTGCCCTGATGGATACCATTGTTGTAGCGAAACAACCAGGACTTGCTGTCCCTCTGCCACCATTTGTACCAATGGAGACACTGCATGTCTCACGATTGGGTACGTTTATTTGTACATACACTTTACATCAATGTTGATTAATTATGCCCAATGAATTCCGAATATGTCACCAGGTGTAAATAAGCAACCAAGCATGATTTTTCATTCTCTCAATTTCATTTTTTTTCTTGCTAAAATAGAGATTTGATTATTTCCCCTCACATTTTCTCCCTGTTTTGTTTTTCAAAAATAATTTCTCTGACCTTTTTTTTTGTGTTTGTTTGTTTGAAATTGAACTGAAATTTGATATCTTAACTCTTAGATTTCCTAAGAAATTGAATAATGGAAATGAAATTCATGCAATGAAATTGTTCTCTCACTAGTTATTTTGTTTACATGTATGAAACTCCGATTACCACTGTACGGTCATCTGCTACGCCGGTAGCAAGTACCGTTTCGATTTTATGCTTGCTCATTAATTGAGAATCCAAGTATTTCCATTTGTTTAAAATAAAGTCAAGAGAAGCTTTGAACTCGTCTTCCGCACTGAAGAATGAAAAAGGATTTGTTTGTGGTCATCTAACAGTGAGGAGGTTGTTTTACACCACACTTGTACGTTCTTCGAGACCCCTGGGTAATTGGAGAAGTGAGAGAGTTGTACGCACGTAATCCAGGATAGGATAACCACACCATTTGCTACTTGCGTGGCAAATGTCCGTCAAAAGTGGGTACCGGTTACCTATTGGTCTCATTGGTTTATTTGAAGTCTTTTGTGTTTCATGTTTATATAAATATGTCGTGTGTCTCTTTTCCATCTCTTGGTATGCTCGTCGCATTGGGTATTTTCGTGTTTTGCTGTTGGTGCTGCAACAGGGTCCTGTTGGACATCCCCTCTCTTCTTTCAAATGTATGTAAGAACAGGTACATAAATTTATGGGAATTATCACACCACCAACTTAGCTCAAGCGATAAAGATCTATGTTTTCAAAACAGAAGGTACTCAATTTAATTACCGAGACGGAATTTCTTTTTCCTTGCATTTTTGTTACACGATAAACCTTTAATACAGAATAGACCCTCCTTTGTTTAAATCCTGCTTGTTGCTGTTGATGGTTTTTTGTATTGTTTCGTTATTGGATAAGATAAAAAGGCACTGCAATATTCACAGCAGAACATACACGCACGACACTAGGAAAAAAATAACATTCAAAAACCCTATGCAAACAGCCATCGAAGTACAACATTGTAACATGAAGAACAATACTACATCAATGACTATTAGCGACACAGCCCCAACATTAGTCCAGAAAAAGAAATTCGTTCTTGTACGACGCCTTACCTATCCAAATAAATAGACTAAATGAATTCCGTCAAACCGGACGTCATGGAATTGTCCTTTTTTTGTTTCTCTATCTTCTGCATATCGCGTCTTGGAACAATAAGCATATTTTGTCTGTAATGATTTTTAATAGGGGCTTTGAAATATGATATATGATATATGACCTTTCAATTTTTCATATAACGTCTTCATTCTTCAAGGGCAATTATTGGTCCAATACTGGGATTTATCGGCCTTATTGCCTGCTGTTGTATCTGTATAAGATGTGCAAAACGTAAGTAATTAATTACAGTTAGTTAGTACAAATATATTTTTGTCAATTTTGACATGTACAATAGAAATATAAAATAAACGTTAATGTCTCGTTCTCCATAACGATGTCAAAGGAAAGGACAATCCAAGATAATGAATCGGATTCTTTCAAGGGTTCTTATCTTTTCTACACGGCTAAAATAACGGTGCTTGCTAGCTGGAAAAAAAACTTACCTTTCCCGACAATCTTTTGAAAACTATTTCAGTGAGGAAATGCAGACTGAAACCATACATCAATAAGAAAGCATAACATTGAGCTGCAAAGTATACATCTTTAATTAAAGTTCCATAATTGATTTATCCTTTGATTGTGATAAGATGTATTGTACATTTACTGTTACTATAGGTCGTCAGCCAAATCAAGGAACAGTGATGCAGCCTAGCGCCCAGATGCAACCTCATGTCACTAACCAGAATCCAGGAAGTCAACAGTTTATTTATTCTGTTAGTCAGCCGGACCAAGTCAGCAATACTTCTCCTGGAACTTTAAACCAAGGCTTTTCTAAAAATAGAATCTCGTAGTTTTATTTTTAGATATGGAATCAATATCAGTATGCGATATATGAACGCTTGCTTAAAAAATTATTATACGAAATTGTACTACCCGTAAAAATAAAAAAAAAGACTTTGTAATAGTCAGGAGTTCTCACAATATCAAGAGAAAATACATTTTTTAAGGGTAATTGTAGTTCCTACACAGAATAAGGGAGCATTAAGAGAAAACACTCAAGATTCATGTAGTCTCTAAGCAAATTGTTATCATGCAATTTTTAGTAAAAACTAAATTTAACATTTATCAATACTCTATTTGAAAGAATTATTAACGAAGAAAATATCGATTCCTATAGAGGCAAGAAATGTGACCCATATTAAAGTTCTTCAAAGTTAAAAAAATTAATGTGACACCCAATACTTTAATTTCTGAATTTCGGTTACATGTTTGTGAAGCATGAGCAGGTCAAGATATCCTGTGGGATCAGGAAGTGTGAAAAAATCAAATAAGTTTATAAATGTGCATCATGGGTGTCTCCCTTTTTTAATTATGATTAAAAGTTAAATTCAGCTTCCATTGGTCTCATTGGTTTATGTGTATTTTTGTGTATGGTGACTTGAAATCGTATTCAGTATTCCTTGTACCTTTTGCGCCTCTTGATATGCTACTGATTCGGCCCCACAGGAAATTTGGAGCAGCGCACTCTCTGTAAAGTAAATGCATAAATCTAAATTCTAAAAATAAAAAAGACGGCGCTAGTGAATGAATTTTGGCCGCTTATGAAAAACATTTGGCTGGAAGCATCACTGATAAGAATTTAATATTCGAAACACGTGTCTTGTGCAATAAAATTGGTTTGAAATTTATTCAAGAAGGTATATAGTTGGTACACTTCCGTATCATTGATATGAATTTCGCTTGGGATGTGTCGTTGCTTTGCTGTGGACGGATTGTATCTCTGCTGTTTTCAGTTTGGTAGAAGAATCCGATTAAACATTCCGTCCAGTACAGAAAGGCTATATTAAGGTTATTTGGCTGTCTTATTTTATTCCAGAGGGGTTTAATACCCTATGATACACTTCCGAAACAAAGGAGGGGATCTCTAACAACACCAGGTTGCAGCATTGCAACACCCACAGCAAAACCCCAAAACACCCAATGCAAAAACACAAACCAGACAAGCGCAGAAAGAGACCAATAAGGGACAAGGAACGTCAACGCACAACACAGAAACATCAAACACAAAGGACTACAATAAACCAACGAGACCAATGGCAACCGGTGCCGACTTAGGACGGCCATCTGCCACGGAAATAGCAGAAGGTGTGGTTATCCTGGATTACGTGCGCACAACCCTCCCACTTTTCCGATTACCCAGAGGTCTCGAAGAACGTACAATTGTAGTGTAAAACAACCTCCTCACTGTCAGATGACCACATACAAACAAGACCGCAAAACACAGGGGCCCAAGTAACACAGATGAATGTGTAAATGGCTATCAAAAGAGGGCGTACGTAATACAGTTCGTGCTCATGTATGCTGTCATCCGAGGAGTGATCCAATGTCATAAAAAGGGTCGTTGCCTTATTTGGTTCCCCTCCATGCCTACTTATCTACATTATACCCCTAAGTTGTAAACAAGCATTTGGCCTTTTATCTATACAGGAGTTTGTAGGGGTCTAATAGACCATCTTTTTTGTAAGTTGTTTCTTAATATCTATAAACAATCATTCGGTGTATCTGCACAGAGGTTTGTACGTCTAATAGACCTTCCTCCGTTATTTCTAATCCGAGCAAACATATTGGTACCTAGAAGCAAACACCTAGAAGTAACAATGAAACATTTCAAATTATACTATTTTCCAGGCTATTGAAGATTTTGGATAAATTCTTTTTATAAGTGTATAAAAATACATCTGCAACCTGAGGTGTACAGTAAATATCCATAATGACCCCTACAACCTGCTTGTAGAGTTTCTCACAAAATCTAAATAAATGTTGTCCAAGAGGAAGGACAAATGAGTTAAAGAAGATCCTGACGATAATCTCAACAGCACTCACAATAGATCACAATATCGATCATCGGCGGACCCCAAGCAAGGTAGAGGTGGGACCAGGTGCCCGGAAGGAGTAAGCATCCCCTGTTGGCTAGCCGCACCCACCGTCGATGTTCACGCACAAAAATGAAAATGAAACAATATATAAAATACATGCACTGTCTGAGGTTATGTCTTTATAGAAAGTGCTATGGCGACAATATCAGGGAAAATATTCAAAACACTGTCAAACCCCTCGCGGGGAACTTTTTTACGAGCTTCACACGGCAAAGGGCAAGGCATTACACAGGTCACTACACAGGTCCATAATTTGTATGATTTGTACTAAATTGCTCAATATAACAAAATACATGTATTATCAAAATTAAACATTCTGTATGCTGTAATATTTCTTAACAAAATACCAAATTTCAGACTAAGCGGAAGGGATTTATATATCTACAATGTATAACACTTTACATGTGCACGGTGACGTACAAAGTAAGTTTCACAGTGCAACCTACAATGAATTGTCATTTTACAAACATTTCAATGGACATTCAAATAATATAGCAATGTAAACATTCTACAAAGAAGCAAAATTGAATCCCATATTGAGATGAGGTCAGGAGCTCGGGGAGCCTCCTGTTTATGTTTATGTAACCGTATGATAATTTTCTCCATCAGTGCTAGATTTAAATTTACATAAAATGTATGCTTTATGGGAATGACCAGAAAATTGAATTAAAAAGAAGATGACTGTGCATTGACCTCATGCCTTCACGCACGATTGCTGGTCTTCGCGAAAAGCAGTACGGATTAAAGGGTTAAGGTTCCTTCTATATATGCAATTAAATGTATCTAGAGCTGAAGTTAGCGTAAGAATCAGGCTAATTTTATTGGTGATTTTTTATATTATTTTGCTGTCTCCTTTATTTAAGTTTATTTATGTTTGTTACATACCTTTGGTGTTCCGACGAGATCGGTTCAGGATAGCCTTGCCAGATGCACTGGATAAGTCACATATCTTAATGATTGATGGCAAGACCAGACAATAAAAAGTCTAAATAAAATTATTTCTGAATCATATTAATTAGCTAGAATAATTATTTGCAAACCAAGACCAAGTGCTAAAGTAATTTGAGAATGAAATTGCCCACTTCATGTTCTCTGCAAGAAGAAAAGAGCATGCGGAGCAAAGCAATATCAGATATTGTTATACCCTTATCAGTATCTCTATATAAAATCTCCGTAGCAACAATGCCTATAAATTTAAATATATGACCAAGTAGTTTATATCAATATTGGTCCTGGGTGCCCGGGAGAAGTAAGCATCCCCTGTTGGCTAGCCGCACCCGCCGTCGATGTTCCTGCACGAAAATGATCACAATATGTAAATACATGAACTGTCTGAGGATATGTCTATATAGAAAGTGCTATGGCGACCATGTCAGGTGAAATATTCAAAACACTTACTGTCAAACCCCTCGCGGGGAAGGTCATTTTACGCAAATAATTTTAAAAGACGAAAAGTTGTACAGATCCAATGTTACACTATAATTGTTGTTACTGAGACCACTGAACTTTTGTAACAGTACGATACAACAATGTCTAAAAATGTTTATATAACCACATCTTCTCCATCAGTGTGCTCAGGTAGATTTAAATTTACATAAAATCCCTAATGGGAATGACCAGCGAATTGGATTGGAAAGTAGACGAACGGTTATCGCCCTCTTACTATCACGCTCTACTGCATTGGACCCATCAAATAAATTAAATTCAAAAAATCGAGAAAATCGGCATGAGAAGCTTCACGGGTTAATGTTCGTTTTACGTATCTTCATATTTGGACCATGCAGGTGAAAATACATTAAAATTTTATAGAACTGTTATCTTTAGAAACATCAGTACGCATGTAACTAGATATCTGAACTGAAAAAATTAAGGAGAAAAAAAACAAAGGAGGGGTTCTCCAACAACACCAGGTAGAAGCATTCATACCAAAATCCCAAAACACCCAAATGCAAAAACACAGTGTAGACAGGCACAGAAAGAGGCGCAAAGGGGACAAGGAACTTCAACGCACGACACAGAGACACCAATCACAAAGGACTTCACATAAATCAAGGTTTTGGTCAACATCAAACTAATTTTACAAATCAGTTTTATATAATGCAATATTGTATTATACGAAGCAAACATCTAAATTCTTATTGTTTTCATACTTTTATTCTCAGAATAAGTTGCATAGTCATCTTCTGATTCTTTCTGAATTAAAATTTACTAATGTCATACTTTCTGGTGTTATTCCATAGCATGTGCAGTGAATGATAAAATGAATTATTTTTCCAGTATTAATAAGTTATTAGAGACATCAGCAGAATTAATTGTCTTTCTCCTTATGGCAGCGTTGTTGATATTCTCAACGTGTTATAACGATTTAAGGCAAAGCATCCCTCAGGTCTCAGATGCTAATATTTCCAAAATTTCTACTTTTATAATATTTTCTTTTTCATATATTCGAAATTGTGCGAGACCTGATATACAACCCAAATAAAATTTGTGGTTTCATGATTATAATGAGAACGTAAGGAGTCTGAACTTTATCATTGGAACCTATGGGATACCAATTTTAGAGGTGATAAAATGTAACTATAAAATTGTCTTTTCCCAAAACTATGTTAGTTTGATACTCTGAACAATATTCTGAAGAGAACAAATAGGGTATCCAGGCATAAAATTCTCAAAACTCTGACCTGAGGGATACTCTACCTTAATTAAGATATATTTGGAGACCAAGGCTGGCCATAACATTGTCGAAAACAGTTGAACACATTCGGTTATTTTTACTCTTTCTCGTCGCTTCCGATATCGTCAGGAAAGTTAATCGGTGTATCTGAAATGATTGATGTATGAGGACCAATAGAATGGGCAGACGGGAAGCACGTGACACCAACGTCATCTAATGTAACTGATTCTTCTGGACAATCTTCATCAACATTGTCCGTTTGAAAGGATTCTTGACTTGCTATGGAGCTCGTGTCATCAATATCACTAGACCCAGATGATTCGTCATCCGCTATATCCATGCGACTGCTTCCGCTTTGCGCACTGTCGTCTGCTGAGCAAAATGGCGACAGAATCGAGCGTTCAGCATCATCAACTTTACAAAGCGTCTCATTAGAACATATACTTCGAAGACAAATAATCAAGAGGTTTGGATTAGAGATGAGATATTCTATCACATCTTGCTGCATTTCATCTTTAGTCTTTGCTAACATGACAATTTTCATTATCTCCAATAGATGTTCCATATTGTCTTGTCTATCAACCATTTTGAGGTTAATTTCTCTGCAAAATAAAAACATTGATCTGTTTTAGTCTAGAATGCAAAATAGATCTGCCAACTTTGTGGATATGACTAAAGCATGTTTAGGTCGTCAAATGACACGAGCTGTCTGGATTTGCGTCACCGAGCCTTTTCGAGGTGAATAGTATTTAATAACATGTTTCATAATACTTCAGAACATTCGAAATACATAAAAACATTTGGATTTCGAAGTCATTTAAGAGCTTCTTTTCTGATTATTTTTGGGTCGATCTGCAACCTTTTTTTTTCCAATGGCTTATCATTTTTCTAGCGCAGATTCCCGATCATAACAGTAAAACTGATTTGCTGAAAGTATGCAGTCAACCAATGATGTTTTTCTAGAAAGTCGTGATATGAAATCGATGTAAAAAGCCAAAATCAAAGAAACATAATTAAATAAATGAATGAATAAATAAATGAATGAATAGATAGATAAATAGATAAATAAATAAATAAAATACAATCCAAACCATAAAACATAAAGCAATCATCTTCAATATTTTCCAATATCAACGTTAACAATGTGTCGTAGAAATTTAACAAAAAGAGTTATACACTGAATAAAGTGGTATTATATGATAGATTTTTACAGTTTGCACTCACCAACTGTAAGTTTTATTCTCTTTATACACTTTTTGTTCCTTACGAATGTTCAATTTTCAATTAGACTTACACGCTCCTGTATCGATAATACGCTTACTATTCCTGTTTGCTCGATTTAGAAATAACGAAAGAAAGTCTTAGACGTACAAACTCATATAAAGATAAAACGCCGAATGCTTGTTTAGAGATATTAGGAAACAACTTAGGGGCATCAAGTAGGTAATGAGGCAACGACCCTTTGAATGTGCTTTCAGAAGTGTTTCATTGACCGGATAAACGTAGGGTATTAAAGTCCTCTGGATTTAGATAAGACAGTTATATGACCTTAATATGAACTTTCTGTACTAGACAGAATATGTACAGGACAAATTCCTCCCCAAAATAACGATGAATGACCTTTCTGCGCTTGACTTTTCTGCACTTGTAGCGTGATCCTTCTGCTACCGTTGTCACTTCTGATATACCGGTATCATTCGATAACGATAAAAAAGAAAGTTTGTTGAGTAGGACCTAAAAAGAAGATCCTGACGACAATCTCAACAGCACTCGAAATAGAGCACCAAAATGGGCATCGACGGACCCCTAGCAAACTAGAGGTGGGACCAGGTGTCCGCGGGGAGTAAGCATCCCCTGTTTGGCTAGCCGCACCCGCCGTCGATGTTCACGCACGAAACCGAAAGCAATATTTACAAATCATGCACTGACTGTGGTTATGTCTAGATAGAAAGTGATATGGCGACTTTGTCAGGAAAAGATATTTAAAACACTTACTGTCAAACCCACCGCGGAGAACTTTTTTACGAGTTCCACACGGCAAAGGGCATAAGTGTGACACAAATGCGATAAAGAAAATTCTGACGACATTCTCAACAGCACTCAATAGAGCATCAAATTGAGCATCGACGGACCCCTAGCAAGCCAGAGATGGGACCAGATGCCTTACATGAGTAAGCATTCCTAAAAACATCATAGATCACATCCCTATAAAAAAACCTATAGATTCCTGATTTTATAACCACAACTTGATAGTAATGCATTGTCTGAATGTATTATATTTGACAACATATATGAGATCGCTACAGCTAGCAGAGCGCAGACTCTATAACGTACACCCATTTTTTATATCCATTTACTTATTCATCTGTGTTACTTGGGTCCCGGCGTTTTGCAGTCTTGTTTGTGTGTGGTCATCTAACAATGAGGAGGTTGTTTTACACCACAATTGTACGTTCTTCGAGACCTCTGGGTAATCGGAAACATTGGAGGGTTGTGCGCACATAATCCAGGATAACCACACCGTCTGCTACTGACGTGACAGATGGCCGTCCCAAGTCGACACCGATTGCTCGTTGGTTTATGTGTAGTCATTTATGTTGATTTAGTGTTCATTGTACCATTTGCGTCTCATCCTGTGCGTGTCTGCTAAATGTTTTTGCAGTGGGTGTATTTGTTGTTTAGCTGTTGGTGCTGCAACTGAGTGTTGTTGGAGATCCCCTCCTTTCTTGTATGCAAACAGGATACGCTTTCTCTCCCTGGGCTCCTGGTCTTACTTCGGTAAATTGTTTATTGCGAAAGCACAGGAGAGACTTACACAGCAAGATACGCAAAAGTGACAAGGAACACCAAATCAAAAATCTTCCATCACAAAACACTACATATAATTAAACCAACGAAAGCAATTGGAAGTCGGTGCAATTGACCCATCCGATTGCGGGAAAAAAATGCAAAAAAAAACCCAATGTTTTTACCTCGGAGAAACAAGCTTCGAACCTCGGTCAAACATCGAAATTGCATTGTGACGTCATGGAATTTCTCAAATTTTTCCCGTGTTCGGAAGGGTCAATTGTAACACATAGTTTTCGAAAGAAAGATCAAAGATATAACCAAGGTAATATACCTGATATTGCAGTACATTTTAAAAATCTTTTGGTACGCATTTCATTGAATTAAAGAAATATAATTTAGAACAAAATATAATTTGTCTTCCATAAGCAATCTCATATTACAATAAAGAAGGACATCATATACGATAAAGATTATGTTTTCAATATAGTCCCAGAGCACACAAAGGTTATAATTTGTCAATCATTATATTGTCATACGCCAAAACCGTTTTTAGATACTTACTTTTATTCTTGTTTTTTTTTTCCAAAAAAAATCTTCCAGTCTCTATTAAAATGTTATTTTCTGATAGACAATCACAAAAATATTTTTCTTTCAGTCCCGTGCATGTCAATAAAATGCAAGATGATTACTTTTATACATCTTTTATATATGGATATAAATAAAATAAGGCATGCGCGTGTGCAGGATTTTGGATGAAACGCGATCATCTCTACAATTTTGTATATATTCATATTGTGTTCATAATCACTCCATTTCTTTTTCACTGACAACGCTTGCGTAGATGATCCCCTGAAAGAAAAAGCATAAACAATATTTTGCAAAAGTGAGGTATAGAAATTCATTTAAGAGCCAAAGAAAAAAAAAGAAGAAAGAATAAGAATAGAAAAAAGAATACTAAATATACTAGAAAAAAGAACAAATAAAAAAATTACAGAAAAAAATTACAGAGAAAAAATTACAGAATAAATGGAAGTATAATCATAAAGAAATAAGACATCTTGGTATTGATATCCTTAATGGACAATTTTCAAGTTAACGTACTTCGGACTTCACATTAGGGGCTTCCCACTTTTAGGGGTCATGTAAAAGAAATCGGGTTTGATGAGCAAAGTCACACACATTAGACGAAAGGACACGGGAAATAGCTTTTAATATGTATATTCACACGTAGAAACAAATAAATTCGTCATACAACGTATTATTGGTTCACTGGAATTTCATCAACAATGAAATTTTGTGACACATTTCATTCGAAGTGCGATATGTCTGAAGTACGAAGTCAGCGAACATGAAAAATGTTCAATAGAAAAAAGAGCAAGGTATACATATAGAGATCTTCTTTATAGAAAACTTACTTCATCCGCGAATGAAATATGTCTTACATATGTAGACACATCAACCAGTTAAGTGAGGTCATGGACATTATTGAGCAATGACCGGTCATAGTGAATCCTTGGCTTAAGGGGAGGCGGACAGGGGGGTATTAAGACGAGGTAAGATCACGTGGACATGGCGTTTCTTCACTCTTCTGTGTGCAGCATATGCCTTGCCGATAGCGTTTAAGACCCTATTAAGGATCTCGCATTCTAATGACATATTCTTTACACATTACATAATTTCCCCACAAACACCAATGATTTCAAGTTGATGAACTTCAGACTTCGCATTACGGACTTCCCACTTTTAGGGATCATGTCAAAGAAATCAGGTTTGATGAGTAAAGTCAAATTTGAAAACGGGAAATAGCTATTAAGATGTATATTTACACATAGAAACAAATAAATTCGTCATACAAGGTATTCTTGATTCACTGGAATTTCATCACCAATGAAATTTTGTGGCACATTTCATTCGAAGTGCGATGTCTGAAGTACGAAGTCCGCGAACATGAAAAATGTCCAATAGAATAAAAGCTAGGGCAAGGTATACATATAGAGATCTTCTTTATAGAAAACTTACTACATCCGCGCATGAAATATGTCTTACATATGGAGACACATCAAACATTTTAGAGAGGTCATGACCATATATTGAGCAATGACCGGTCATACGCTACATAGTGAAACCTGGGCCTAGTACTGATATACTGGTGGAGAAGATATTATCGCCGACGATTTTTGTATCATTTTTTTTTTTTTTTTTGCTCTATTTTCTTTAATTTTCAAGACTTGCACATGTTTGGACAGCACAAACTAGAACCCTTTACCTACACTCCTAAAAATTTTCAAAAAAAATTCTGATATAAACAATTAAAATGCGCTACATTTAAGCACTCTTTAAAGAGGCTGGAGAAGCAATTATCGCCACGTGGGATCATTCTCGTCTCATATCCACAATATTCCAACTAAAATTATACCATCGGATTCCTCTATTCTTTTTCTAATCAGTTGTGATAAAAATGATTGAAAAGTGTTGAAAATGTCTTCAATGATTGAGAGAGAAGCCACACTGTGCAACGCTATCGTCCCCGAGCAGCTCGGGGGAAGACAACGCATTTTCATGAAATTAAAGTGCTAAAATCTTAGCTTTCATCTCATAGATTCATTTGAAATTTTATATACAATTTGATAAACATACTAAGTATTAGTGCTGAAAAAATCAAGTCTCTGTCATTAGTATTATTGAAGATGATAAGCAAACGGCGATAACTACTGCTCGGCGATAACTTCTTCCCGGCCAGTAATTACTCATTTGAACTGGAATAGTATGTATGCATGCTTGTGCCAAAAGTTCATGATTTTTGCTCACTGCAAATGTCATTTAATATTATCTGAGGGACACCTATATGATCTGTTACGTTAGTGTCCGTGGATGTAACAGCTTGAGACGTTTTTATAGTGGTCGACGTCCCAGCAACTTTGTATGTCTTTTGATTTTTATCCATTAAGCAAAAGGCTCACCGACAAGTGTCCTCGGGGACAAACTTCCATCAGCAGAGAAACATGAACAAAATTGATCGCAAGCAAAATTGATCACTGTGAGTGCCAACTTCAAACGATCATAGCAAGACTCCGGCTTGTTTTCTAGAAAATCCTAAAGTTATAGACATTATACCGAAAATAACCTGTCAGTGAATGTTTCGACATACTGTTCAAATCCCTGGAGGTTCCTGGTTTTACTGAAAACTACGACCTCAGTGTTTCGCTGAAGGGTGAAACTTTCGTATTCGTAACAAAGAACTGAATTTTCTGTCATTTTAAATGTTACAGCATGGGCAACTTACATGTACAATAATACGTTTCTACTGCATACTGTTCCTTAGATTTTGCTTCAACAAGAAACATTAAAAAAAATATTTGACTAGGTCAAAGACCAAGGTCAGGTCACTAGGTCAAATGTTACGGCATAAATTGAAAGGTCCTGTCATGGGCATCCTACATGTATAATATAAAGTTTCTACTGTATACTGATCCTTAGATTTTGCTTCAACCAGAAACTCTAACCAAAATATTGATGTCAGATGGACAGACAGACAGACAGACGGACATAGTCAATCTATAGACCGGACTTGCTTTGTAATCTAGCCAAAAACTATTGACTTATATGCGTCACATTGTTTGTGATGTCACGTCATTGATAACGATCTAAATCTCTTCCAATTTTCCTGTGCCCTTTCTAGCATATGCTCTTACAGACAAAAATGAATTTAAACATGCTGGACCACTCAGTTCGATGCTGCAGTAAGTTTCTACTGCATATAGTTCCTTAGATTTTGATTTGTTGATGACAGACAGACAGACCGACAGACAGACAACGCGTAATATATAAAACTATATAATTGTATAATGTTGCACTGACCACAGTATATAACTCCCATGAGATCGCAACATCCAGATGTAGACAAAGACAAGTTGATTGAAACATATTTCAATATCTGATTTATTGCAACAAAACCAATTGATACCATAAATATACATTGCGAAATCTGAAATAAGAGTTTAAGGAACATTTGTCATAACAAGTCATGTACATGCCAATCCTACCAATTTTCAATGAAATTCATCGAAGGGAAGAGTAGTTTTAGCAACATGGTAATATCACAAAATTTGGGATCCAAGGGGATAAAGTATGAGATAGCAAGAAGGAATTGTATGCCCCAAACCATTTCATTGCAGGATCATGAAAAATAAATTTTACATTCATGATTAAGAATGTGAAAGAGAATAATGAAATATTCATGTACATTATACAGGATCCATGAAGCATGTCTAAATACCCAAAAGGCAAACCTCCTTAAGGCAAAAGAAATTTAATTCTAAGTTTTACGGATCCGCTACCCCCAATTTTACCACAGTTGGAAAAAAATAAAATGAACTGATTGTACTTTTTTTTTCTTCCGCTCATCCGAATTACTGGTTATTACTTTTCATTCTCACTTAATCTTCATCGTGTAAGTGTTTTAGAAAATGTGGCTCTGAAAACATGATAAACAAGCTGAATTAAGACCGTGATCGTGGCACAACTCATGAAATGTTGAAATTTACTGATTTTTATTTTATTTTTATTCCCTCCTCCTACCCTATTTTTAAACAAATAAAATATGTAAAATTAAAAAGTAAACTTCTGTCGCCTTAAGAATGTTTTAGATCTTAAGATAATTTATACTTCATACACTGCATTATCAGCTCAACTTTTTTTTACCAAATATTACTTTGATGAGAGTGTAGTACATACATGTATTTTGAAAAATAAACTTCAAGATCATCATACTCATACTAAATTGTCAGTAAAAGACAGTGCAAGACTATGTTTTGAAATGTCTTGTCACAATAATTGGACGTCTAAAATAAAGCGACACAACCATGATGAAAATAGTAATGTACATGTATATTCACATTAACATTAAATAATATGATTTTTTCCCAACTTATTGAATTTATGAGTGTTTGATTCCCTTTTCATGTCTATTGGACCATATTAACATTTTGCTAAGACTTCCATGGCAACCAACTGGAACTTGACGGGCCAACATTGACCTTTTCCGGAATGTCTGACATTGAGTTTGACCTTTTTGCACTCAGATTTTTCATCTCTGCCTCCACAACTTTATCTTGCCTCTTCTTATAAAATCTACCTCCAAGAAATCCTGTAAAATATGTTATGTTGATAAATTATAATGAACACTAATGTAACAAGTAATTTGATTGGTTTAAAAATCCATTACATCATTTATAATTTTATGGTACACTGATGTAACATGGGATCTGATTGGTGGAAAAATCTCAACAAGTATTCCATCAACTAGAAGGAGGACATGTTGAATGTTAGAAATAGAAAAGCTAGGTCAAAATCATGAGGTCAAGGTCATAAATTTTGGTATAACATTTTACTTCAGGTCATGGCATCGACAGTGTCAAGAAGAGCAGGTTAGAGTACTGACATGAAATTGTTCATATAGACAAGACCTCAGCAAAATAATTCTATCTAAACAAGTGTGGATCTAGAGAATGATTAGGGGGTCAGTACTACCCTCTTTCCACTTTGAATTAACACCCCCTTTCCGCTTTCCACTTACAATTTGCAATAAATGCTTATTCTTTTCTGGTTTTTTCTTATATTTTTATTTCAAATCACAGGCTAATTGCCCCCCTCCCCTTGATGGACTGGATACCCCCTGGAAATTTTTTAGATCTGCCCATGTTGAAACGGACGAATTATGAGTACATAACACACTGCCATCTGCAAATTAGAAAACATCTATTCAGTTAAAGATGCTATTACAAAATGAACATTTTGAATTCACAGCTTTGATACTTTGAAAATGATCAAACTTATAGATACCATTTCACGCAAACTTGACCACAACATTTTACAATTTATGATTTTTTCCCTTGTTTGCTATCAAGAATATTAAATCTAAATCCAGTCAATATCATGAATGTTTACATTAAGAATGAAAAGGAAAAAAAAATAAACTTGTAAAATAATTAAGAATTATTTTGATTCCTGTATTAATTTTTTTTTCAAAACACAGACTTATTTCCTATTTCCACACTGTAAAGCCATTATGCCATCATATTTTATGCTAACCCTTCCTAGAGTTTCAGGAAATCTTCCATAGAATTTGATAACGTCACAGTAAGTCTATATCTAATACCGACCAAAATGGGAAGTAAATCTAATTATTGAAAATACAGGAATATTAATATTGTATCTACCAATGGCAATGTGCATCATTATGAAATTATTATGAAATAAATGTACGTACCTGCAGCCCCGCCTCCTATTGCTGCAACTGATCCTATTTTTAGCCCTGCGAGGAATCCAACAGGACCACCAATCACTGTTCCTATTAACGCCCCTGCCAAGGGGAATGCCGCAGCTTTGTACTTGGAGGCCTGAAGATACATGTATACACGATGTCTAACATCAGGTTAAAGAAATACATTTCATTTGTAAAGACATAAGGGAGATGCATTGAAAGATGGGAAAATATATGGTATTTTCAAAGTATATAAAAATTCAGTAAAAGGCAAAATTACTTTGTGTATGAGAGGCTATAGAATTACTTTACTTATACATGTATGTATTGATCCTCTTGCAATTCCACTGACTTCATTGCAGATCTTACCATAGAGTACAGCTTTGGCAGATGTTTAAAAGCATGAATCCAGAGGGTGGGGGTGGGGTAGAGGGGGGGGGGGGGGGTTCGGAATCCCTCCCCCTTTTGGAATTTGCAAAAAAAATGCTGATTTTTCCTTTATATTATTCATTTTCAAAATCAAGAGATTGACTCCCTATGATGGGCTTAACCCCTCCCCTCCCCCCACTACCCCCAACAATTTTAAAGATCTGTGCCCACAGATGTTGCATTGCTAAATAAAAAATGTTATGATCGCTGAGCGATATAAGTCCCCTACCGGCGGCATATACATGTATTTATGTCCTGCAACTCTGCCTATGAATTACTCTTCAATTAAACATGAGTTTTAATTAAACTTACTGTCTGTGCAGCTCAGTTCTGAGGTTTTATCTGCTTTATCGATTCGAAAAAGAGGTCAAGCGTGACGGAAGTTGAACTTGCTCTGTAACTATCCAAGACTAAGCTGAGTATCAAATTTTACCTGAATATCACTATTTGTTGCAGAAAAAAAAGTCTGAAAACTGACAAAAACTGAATTGTGCAAGTCATAAAGGGGCATAACTCCTCAAAAAATAGGTCAAGCGTGACGAAAGGCAAACATGCTCTGTAACTATCAAAGACCAAGCTGTGTATCAAATTTCATCTCAATATCTCCATCCGTTGCAGAAAAAAAGTCCAGAAAACTGACAAAAACTGAATTTTCAAAGTCATCAAGGGGCATAATTCCTCGAAAAATGGGTCAAGCGTGACGAAAGTCGAACTTGCTCTGTAACTATCCAAGACCAAGCTGTGTATCAAATTTCATCTCAACATCTCCATCCGTTGCAGAAAAAAGTCCGGAAAACTGACAAAAACTGAATTTTCAAAGTCATCAAGGGGCATAACTCCTCGAAAAATGGGTCAAGCGTGACAAAAGTCGAACTTGCTCTGTAACTATCCAAGACCAAGCTGTGTATCAAATTTCATCTCAATATCTCCATCCGTTGCAGAAAAAAGTCCGGAAAACTGACAAAAACTGAATTTTCAAAGTCATCAAGGGGCATAACTCCTCGAAAAATGGGTCAAGCGTGACGAAAGTCAAACTTGCTCTGTAACTATCCAAGACCAAGCTGTGTATCAAATTTCATCTCAATATCTCCATCCGTTGCATAAAAAAGTCCGGAAAACTGACAAAAACTGAATTTTCAAAGTCATCAAGGGGCATAACTCCTCGAAAAATGGTAAAAACTGATATTCGGACAGACGGACAGACTGACAGACAGACCGAGAGGAAACTAAGAGTCCCCTTCGGCGTTGCCGGTAGGGGACTAAAAAAATGTCCTTTACAACCAGAAGTCATTATAGGACCAGTACCCTTATAAGTACATATACATGTGTTGTGAAGTGCAAATTATAAGTGTAAAATAATGGCCAAGTATAACCAGCAAATAATACTTAGCCGGGAAATCAGCTGTGTCTCGGAGCTACGAAATACACGTCCATACAGTTCCAAGGTAGATGTCACAACTGGTAGTGATGTATACAGGTAAAATATAAGACCCCGATCCCGCATAATTCTACAACACATGCAACAGATAGATAAACATACATGTATAACTTTACCTTGCTAAGGTTGGTGACTCCACTACGAACATTCTCATGAGCTTTCTCTATATTATCCTCAATACGATCTATAGATTCTTGTTGACTTTGAACGGCTGACGAGAATTCATGGATCATCGTGTTTAACTCCACTAAGTTCTGCAGAATATAAAACAGGCAAAGAACCAGTTTACATTTAAAGATCAGGAGCCTGTTTTACAAACATACTTACAAAAATTTTTAGGAATTTTCAAAATTTTTGATCGCTTAATTCTTCTCGACTTAAAATTTGCATTAGTGCAAAATAGCAGGTACCCCATTCAGCTTGAATAATACGCATATTACCGTATATCGGGTAATTTTTGCGTCGGGTAAATTTCACGAAATGATCCTTAAAAGGTGTGTCTTTTTTTTTTCGCTGAGTTTAATTTTCGCTAATCTATAAATACCAAAAATTAGAATTTGTACAAAGATTTATCTAATGTGAAATGAAATACAATAATATGACTGCGAACGTTTTTTCTGCTGGATTTACGTATTCACGTATACGTGCACAATAATATGAATGTACATCGTACAGTTCACTCGTTTAAAGCATCAACGTTGCCGGCTTCTTTGAAGCCGTTGCTTACAATTTTCCCATGCAAGCCGTCATATAGTTTTGTGATCCGAAAAAGGCTTTTAACCCCCAAAAAATTGTTTAGATTTAGTTTCTTGTGAGCAATACACGGGTTACCAAAACGCTAAATGTCATAATTACAGAACGACAACAGGTGGTTTAAAGTAAAAGCCGACATGCATTATATCGGTGATTGTTTGATTTACCATGTTTACACTGGGTAATTAAATCAATTAATACTACCTGTTATCTGTAAACATTAATTATAATAATCATAATTGACTTAATCAGACGAGTACTCACTGATACCCCGGGACAGTTACATATAACTGCAAACATCTAAGCCTTAGTCTGTGTCTTTTTTTGGCTACGTCAATTTTTCGCAATTTGATGATGCTCGCGAACTTAGCGAAAATTAGACACACGCGAAAATTTCTCGATATACGGTATTGAATGTTATAACGTCAAAAGGATCTGAAAATCTCATGGACGTTACAAAAGGCAACCAGAATTGTGATTTATAAATCCTTTTCCTTACAAGCACTTCATAGGAGATTCTTCTGTAATGGAAATGTATAATAAATGTACCTGGTGAAGATTTTCCCATGATTCAATGGTCTCAGAATTGTCGTGTTCCGATTCTATCTGTAACTGATGTAAGGAAATGTTCATATGATCACTGGACGATCTGTGCATTGAGAAACTACCAAGAGGGTCGTCTCCTTCAGGGGTGGATCCAGACGGGGATTCAGGGGTGGACTCTGTATTAATAATGAAAACTTTTGGATTACGAAGATCTGTGGTATTTCCTAATCATTCCGAATCATGTAATATCAGCCAAAGTTTTCCCTCTCACTTTTGGGGGAAGGGAGTCAGGGCCGATATGTGGGGAAAAATATGCGTGTGAATGTCTCAAAATGGGAATTTACAAAAAAAAATTTAAATTCTTGCAAAAATTGTATTAGATAGCATCAATATTATTGAATTGGCTTTAAATACAAACAGGCGCATTAAAGGAACCATATTCTACTATTGGGGTTCTGATTTTGTTTAATTTTACAAATTATTTTAATACACTTTTTTGCCAAAGAAAAAAATCTTTTATATGGGGGGAAATTTCTGTGCTATGGAGGGGAAAAATATATACTCAAATATCGCCGATTTTTTGGGGAAAAAAAACCCACTGAATAATGATCATTGTTAATTTCTAGGCTATATAAACACTATAAAAGTATGTACAAACCATCATGCATGATAACAAAATGTTTCCTTACCCCCTGACTGAACTGAACAAAGGAACTCCTGTATTGCATGAATGGCATCATACTTCATTCCTGACGTTTTCTTGTCAAATTCCTCGACATCTTCGTCTATGATTCTTTTACGAGTGTTCTCGATCTCTTTGATGTTTGCCTTTATTTGTTGGACGGTTCTCGTAGCGTTGATGTTTTCTTTCTGAAAGCCACTCCAATCATTTAGCCGTGAAAACTGCAAATATAGGAAGATGAGCAGAATGTCTTGTAAATAATTGTACATAAAGGATATACAACAAACACTGCATGATGTCCTTAGATATAGCGTTACAGTGAAAAACATAAACTAAGCTATAAATAGACACATAGACAGATGCTGGACGGAGTTTTCTCCCACTGTTGACTGGGATAAAAATGGAAATGTTGGGAAAAGATATATCCTTGTCCCCATACCCCTATGGAGTAAGATAACATTTTAACGTGTCTTTTGACGTCCTGTAGCATCATGGTCATATTGTGACGTCATATATGATGATTGCCTCTTTAGCTGATCAAAGTATGGAAAAGAAACTCATTTTTTTTAGCTATATTAGACAGTGGGAGAAAAATGATAAACCACCAGAATCTATCCCCAGATGTAATGATAAACCACCAGACCCTTGTGTTCAGGATTTGCTTTTGTCCACTAATCCGTAAGCCTCATCGTGGTATTAGCAAACCCTGGACACTCGGGTTGGATTTTCTTGTCCCTGATCATATCTGGGGATAGATTCTGTTAATCCGTATATGTCACACTTGCATAGCATATGCAACATAAAAAGTAGATCGAGAACAAACCAAAATTTTATTCTTGAGTTGGTATTAATACCAACTCAAGAATAAAATTTTGGCCTGTTCTCGGTCTACATAAAAAGTAACTGTCTCTTCAAGAATCTTTGTTTCCGCTTAAAGGGCATAAAAAATCACTCATTATTATTTTAAAGAAGTACAGCTCTATTAGACTACCTTTCTGTGGAATGCTGAATACTGTCAGGTATACAATATTGAGGACATAATCATGATAATATAGGGAAAAAAATAACATTAAGTGAATAATCATATACCTTCTCGAAATTACTCCTGTGTTTTCTAAGTCGATCAATGTCTATTTGAATGATTTTCAGGAAGTTTTGTATAGTTGGTTCCAGTCGTCTGATTGAGTACTTTTGTACTTCACATGGTGCAGGCTGAGGGAGTGATGATTCAAAAGTGGCCATTTCCCAGAAGCCTTGTCAATAATGGTATCCCACAATTCCTAGTCAATATGGTATGCCACTATTCCTAGTAAATATGGTATCCCAAAATTCCTAGTCAATTTGGTATCCCACAATTCCAAGTCAACATGGTATCATTTAATTTCCATTGTTATTATTAAGAAACGACGATTCTGATTGGCCGAGAAATTTTGTTGATACCTGTATCAACACAAAACGGAAGTACGCGCTTAGAAACGTCATAAGCAACGTCGTTAGCAACACGATTTCAAAGCTGCAAATAAACGTTAAAAAGCGACGAAATGAAATGATACGTAATCAATGTAATAATTTTTTGGTTGATCGAGGTATCAACACCAAAAATTGAGGGAAAACTTATGCATCTTGCGCTACGCGCACGATGCAGTTTTCCCTCAATTTTTGGTGTTGATACCTCGATCAACCAAAAAAATATTACAATGATTCCTTAAATCTCACAATTTGTATTCAATATTGTATATCCCACAATTTCAAGTCAATATGGTATCCCACAATTCCAAGTCAATACGGTATCCCAGATACTAAAGTAAGATAAATCAGAAACTCTTGTCAGAATGACATTTCAGAATTCCAAGTCAATATCATAACATTGCACAATTCCTAGAAGTGAGTCAATATGGCATCCCACATATACTGGCCAGTGGTTTATATGGTATGATCCCACAATTCCTGGTCAAAATGGCATCCAAGAATTCGAATCTTGGTTTCTAATACAGCATCCCAGAATTTATTGTATGGTAAGAGAGGTATCACGGTCAGTGAAAATTTTACATTTCATTGTTAATGCTCAGACATCTTCCATGGAATTCCATTTAGAAATGTAACTGCAATGGAAATGATATGTAAGTAGCAGTCACTGTCAGAGAAATATCAATGACATAATTCATAAAGACCATAACATAAGAGAGGGGGTGAACAGGGTGAAAGGGAGGGGGATGAAGAGGGGGAGAGGGAGAAGGGAGGGAGAGAGGTGGGAGGGAGGAGGGAGGAAAGGGGGGAGGGGGAGGAAGGAGGTGGGGGGCAAGAGGGGAGAGATGGGTACTCCCCTGTCTGCCCCCACCCATGAAGGCTTTACACATGCAATTTATGAAGATTAAATTCACCTTCCTCACCACTTTTCAAAAAATCCAAAAGTAATCATAAATAATATATCTAGAAATAATTTAGGTCATTCCACATCCAAAAATTCTTCTTTCCAGGAACAAATTTTTAAATAATAATGTAAACATAAATATTTCACTTACTGTATCAATCCAAAACAGCTTAATATGTTTATCTTTGCATTAGTATTCAAAAAGTCTCTTTACACTCATTATCTTATCTAGAAGATAAAATACTTAGCTGATATGAACAGAATGTTGCTTGATTATATAATGTATTTTATCAGCTTGTATTGTGATTGTTTTGTTAAGGGCCTAATACCAAAAATCGTGGAATCGTTAGGCATTAGCTCCCTCTTAAAACACAAAACTAAGTATAATTTATTATCATAACGTAAAACAGACAGTCACAGTAAGGTAAGAGTTCAAGGTCAAGGTCACTATGTCAAATGTCTTAATTGTGTCAAAATGTAATTCAATTAATGGTGTGAGTGTGTGTGTGGAATATGAACATGATGAAAGCCCCACTTATCATTGCTTAATTACCGGTACAGTTTGAAAGAAAGCAAAACAAATGAATTTTTTTTAATGTCAAAGTTCAAGGTCAATATCACAGAAATCAGAGTTGAAGTTTTGTCTAGTTTGTCAGCAAATTTCCAGATTGAAATTTATATACGCGGATAGATCTTGAACTCTCGTAACTATTAACAGTGTAAATTATATGTCCATACGACCAATACTATGCTCACAATCAAGGAAAATAGTTTTTGATGGGGAGTTTTGTAACTATATTAATTTTAGCGTATGCAAGCTGAAATTATGATATATAATTAGCCCAAGGAATAAATTCCCACAAGCTAAAATCAAAGATCTACATGTACACGTGCAAGCTGTATTGATTCAAAATTAAGAATTGAACTGTATCTTAGGGAGGATGTCTGTATGTGTAGGAATTGTACTGTATCTCTGGGAGGATGTCTGTATGTGTAGGATTTGTACTGTATCTTAGGGTGGATGTCTGTATGTGTAGGAATTGTACTGTATCTTAGGGAGGATGTCTGTATGTGTTAGAATTGAACTGTATCTTAGGGAGGATGTCTATATGTGTAGCAATTGTTATGTATCTTAGGGATGATGACTGTATGTGTAGGAATAGTACTGAATCTTTGGGAGGTTGTCTGTATGTGTAGGAATTGTACTGCATCTTTGGGAGGATGTCTGTATGTTTAGGAATTGTACTGTATCTTCGGGAGGATGACTGTATGTATAGGAAATGTACTGGATCTTGATGGATGATGTCTGTATGTGTAGCCTTGTACTGTATCTTAGGGAGGATGTCTGTATGTGTAGGAATTGTACTGTATCTTAGGGTGGATGTCTGTATGTGTAGAAATTGTACTGTATCTTAGGGATGATGACTGTATGTGTAGGAATAGTACTGAATCTTTTGGAGGTTGTCTGTATGTGTAGGAATTGTACTGCATCTTTGGGAGGATGTCTGTATGTTTAGGAATTGTACTGTATCTTCGGGAGGATGACTGTATGTATAGGAAATGTACTGGATCTTGATGGATGATGTCTGTATGTGTAGCCTTGTACTGTATCTTAGGGAGGATGTCTGTATGTGTAGGAATTGTACTGTATCTTAGGGTGGATGTCTGTATGTGTAGAAATTGTACTGTATCTTAGGGAGGATGTCTGTATGTGTAGGAATTGTACTGTATCTTAGGGAGGATGTCTGTATGTGTAGGAATTGTACTGTATCTCTGGGAGGATGTCAGTATGTGTAGGAATTGTACTGTATCTTAGGGAGGATGTCTGTATGTGTAGTAATTGTACTGTATCTTGATGGAGGATGTCTGTATGTGTAGGAATAGTACTGGATCTTGATGGAGGATGTCTGTATGTGTAGAAATTGTACTTGTATCTCAGGAAGGATGTCTGCATGTGTAGGAATTGTACTGTATCTTGATGGAGGAGGATATCTGTATGTGTTAGAATTGTACTGTATCTTAGGGAGGATGTCTGTATGTGTAGGAATTGTACTGTATCTTAGGGAGGATGTCTGTATGTGTAGGAATTGTACTGTATCTTGAAGGAGGATGTCTGTATGTGTAGGAAATGTACTCTATCTTGATGGGGGATGTCTGTATGTGTAGGAATAGTACTGTATCTTGATGGAGGATGTCTGTATGTGTAGAAATTGTACTTGTATCTCAGGAAGGATGTCTGCATGTGTAGGAATTGTTCTGTATCTTGATCGAGGAGGATGTCTGTATGTGTTAGAATTGTACTGTATCTTAGGGTGGATGTCTGTATGTGAAGGAATTGTACTGTATCTTAGGGTGGATGTCTGTATATGTGTGGGAATTGTACTGTATCTAAGGTAGGAAGTCTGTATGTGTAGGAATTGTACTGAATATTAGGGAGGATGACTGTATGTGTAGGGATTGTACTGATGAGTAATACGATGATATAGGAATAAAATGATATGATAGTGTAGGAAGTCTTTATACATGTTCATATATGTAGGAGATGTGTGATAAGATAGTGTAGGATGTCTGAATGTGTAGGAGATGTATGATATGATAGGGTAGATGTCTGTTCATGTAAGAGATGTGAGATATGATAGTGTGGATGTATGTATGTGTAGGAGATGTGTGATATGATAGTGTATATGTTTGTATATGTAGGAGATGTATGATATGATAGTGTAGATGTATGTATATGTAAGAAATGTATGATATGATAGTGTAAATGTCTGTATATGTAGGAGATGTATGATATGATAGTGTAGATGTCTGTATACGTAGGAGATGTGAGATATGATAGTGTAGATGTCTGTATGTGTAGGAGATGTATGATATGATAGTGCAGATGTATGTATGTGTAGGAGATGTGAGATATGATAGTGTAGATGTATGTATATGTAGGAGATGCGAGATATGATAGTGTAGATGTCTGTAAGTGTAGGAGATGTATGATATGATAGTGTAGATGTATGTTTATGTAGGAGATGTGAGATATGATTGTGTAGATGTCTGTATGTGTAGGAGATGTATGATATGATAGTGTAGATGTATGTATGTGTAGGAGATATATGATATGATAGTGCAGATGTATGTATATGTAGGAGATGTATGATATGATAGTGTAGATGTCTGTATGTGTATGTGTGGTATGATATGATAGTGTAGATGTCTGTATGTGTAGGAGATATGTGATATGATAGTGTAGATGTATGTATGTGAAGGAGATGTATGATATGATAGTGTAGATGTCTGCATGTGTAGGAGATGTATGATATGATAGTGTAGATGTATGTATGTGTAGGAGATGTATGATATGATAGTGTAGATGTATGTATGTGTAGGAGATGTATGATATGGTAGTGTAGATGTATGTATGTGTGGGAGATGTGTGATATGATAGGGTAGATGTCTGTATGTGTAGGAGATGTATGATATGATAGTGTAGATGTCTGTTTATGTAGGAGATGTATGATATGATAGTGTAGATGTATGTATGTGTAGGAGATATATGATATGATAGTGCAGATGTATGTATATGTAGGAGATGTATGATATGATAGTGCAGATGTCTGTATGTGTAGGAGATGTATGATTTGATAGTGTAGATGTCTGTATATATAGGAGATGTATGATATGATAGTGCAGATGTCTGTATGTGTAGGAGATGTATGATATGATTGTGTAGATGTATATATGTGTAGGAGATGTATGATATGATAGTGTAGATATATGTTTGTGTAGGAGATGTATGATATGATAGTGTAGATGTCTGTATGTGTAGGAGATGTGTGATGTGATAGTGTAAATGTATGTATGTGTAGGAGATGTATGATATGATAGTGCAGATGTATGTATATGTAGGAGATGTATGATATGATAGTGTAGATGTATGTATGTGTAGGAGATGTATGATATGATAGTGCAGATGTATGTATGTGTAGGAGATGTATGATATGATAGTGTAGATGTATGTATGTGTAGGAGATGTATGATATGATAGTGTAGATGTATGTATGTGTAGGAGATGTGTGATATGATAGTGTAGATGTATGTATATGTAGGAGATGTATGATATGATAGTGTAGATGTATGTATGTGTAGGAGAAGTATGATATGATAGTGTAGATGTATGTATATGTAGGAGATGTATGTAATGATAGTGCAGATGTATGTATGTGTAGGAGATGTATGATATGATAGTGAAGATGTTTAGGATATGTTTGATATGATAGTGTAGATGTCTGTATGTGTAGGAGATGTATGATATGATAGTGTAGATGTATGTATATGTAGGAGATGTATGATATGATAGTGCAGATGTATGTATGTGTAGGAGATGTATGATATGATAGTGTAGATGTCTGTATGTGTAGGAGATGAGTGATAGGAAAGTGTAGGATGTCCACATGTCTTGGAATTGAATAATATGATAGTGTATGATGTATGTTCATGTAGGAATTTCATGTTATATCAAAGCAGAATGCATGTACATATGGGAATAATATTTATAAGTCATGATTTAGTTCTTTAAAACCATCTTCTCTTAGATCGTTCATCATTACAAAGACTTTGCAACTTTTCGCAGCTAACGCGAAATGCATGCATGTGCTGCGAATATTATGACGTCAAAGACTAACATAAACATTTGCAATGAACGCCAGAGAAGGAAGGATGGATTTTGCTTAGAATTGTTATAGATAGATCGTCGTTTTTTTACAATTGATAAAGGCTAAGGGGCCGAAAATTTGTGTATTTGAGTGTTTGTGTTTTTATTTGTTATCGTCCCTTCCCTCTGGAAGAAATATTTCAATCTACTTAAATAAGTACAAAATCATACAATAATTCCAAAGGTAAATTTAACTCCACAGTAAACAACATGTGATACCTTTTTTTCGCTGATTTCAAAGGTGATATGGTTGTCTTGACAACAGTATCCTCTGACCTTGACCCTTCACTTGGAATCAGCACTGGCAATCCTGCTGCTGCTCTTTGTGCTTCCCCAAGGTCAAGCTCCAAACAGAAGATCTGTAACCATAGCAACAAAAGAAAATTATCATCCGTCTTCTAAAATACTATTTAGTAAATATTATTAAATACTTAGATAATACTAATTTAATGTGCTTTGGAATATATTTTTCTGATGTAAAGACAAGAGAAATTTCAATCCTAACAAAACTTTTCTGTGCTGTTGAGCTTATCGTCAGGATCTTTTTTAACTCATAGCAGTGACATGTACTATACATGTAGCTACAATACTTTTGCATAAAGAGCCAGATAGGCTGTTCATTAATAATCTTATTCAGACTTAGTGAAAATTTTGACAACTTACAAAAGATCTCAGCCTTTACACTGTGATTATAAGGTCAAGTTATATTGTGACTATTGTACGACTATTTGAATAATTAAAACTACAAATGAGTAAAGGTGAAGGTCCACTTGTCTCTAAATTTCGTCAAAAATGATTTTATGAAAGTTACGATTTTCTTTTCTATCTGTAATATTCTATTAAAATATGTGCGAATATATCAGGTTCATATTTCAAGTTGTTGTAAAGTCACGTGCATAAGATATTACGTCATGTTGAAAGGTCATTCACTCCGGATGACGGAAAATGATGGAAAACCACCATATGTAAATCATAAATCTTTTGAATAAACTGTTAAAGAAAAAGTAAAAGACCTTAACATGTTTGATCCTAAATATGTGGCCTTGACCTTTACAGTGACCTTGACACTTATTGGGTGTTAAGTATCAACATGCTTGATAATTCAAACATGTTTAATGATCATGGTACAATAATTATGTATATCAAGTATAAGTTTATAGAGCCATTTATGTGGGTAACTATAGAACAGACATACACTGGACAAAGTGATCCCTATTCGTCACCCCTGGCAATGAAAGGAAAATTACATACGATTGGAGGTTGTGGAGTCATGTGATCAAAAAGCACCGGCAGCATCATCAGGTTTAGAAGCTATAACAAAAATAATCATTAAATTTGTGAAATTCGTTTCGTATATTCGTATATTGCGGGGTCATTTGATGATAAATCCATTCCAACAAGAAGCTAGCTTGTACCTATAAATTCTATTTAACAGAAATAATTCATGAGCTGCTTAATGGATCTAGCTAAGTTAAAAAAAAGAGGCGCTAAAAATTGGAATAAGCAGCCAGTGCGTTAGCTATCTAAGTGACATATAACGACATCTCGAACATATAATTTATGTCAGTTCTTTCTTATACATAAAGTAAACGCTACACTTTAACCAAAATGTTGAAACACTGATGGACGGACGGACAGACGGATATCGCCATTTCATAGACCGGATTTTGCGTCGCAATCCAGCCAAAAAGTTGTAAGATGTTATTACAATTTCTTCGTTTCCGACACGGGTGATGTGGACAGTAAATTATTTCAAAATGTACATGTACTAACCTACTGATGAATTTCCAGAATACACAATGGAACCTATACTTCAATCGTTGATAACTGGCCTGCATGCGTTGGCTGTCATTAAATTTGCGATTCCAACATTATTTATGGACCATGCTTGTTGGTGGTGTTTTTGCATACATGTACTAATTTAACCACATTTTGGATACCTTGCTCAAGTTGCTGTCAGTGCAGATACATTACCAATCGATTCTTCACAAATTCTTGATAGTTTCTGGCATATAATCGAGGTGGAGTTGTAAAACATCTAAGTTATACTGCTGAAAATTCTAAAATTTCGTTGTTATGCTTTCAAACCGAAAGTAGACCTAGAACATTCCGAATCCGACAAAAACATAGGGCTAACTATCAAAAAGAAAGATACAAAATTAAAGTAAAGCTAATCTTAAATTTAATATCAGCATAATGAAATAACACAGAGCTGTTGAAGGGTGAGGATATACATATACATGTATGGATATTGTTTGGTGGTTAAAGGTGCATAATCACTACCATGTCAATATTATATTTTTTTATGTTTTTAAAAAAAAAAATTTCAAACCATAAGGGGAGCAACCATTTGATTTTTAGGGGGGGGGGGGGGCAGGAAGACTTTGAAAAAAAATCCGGATCGGAATTTTAGAGAAGAAAATTTCCGGCCCGAAGGGCCTGTCAAAAAAATTTTCCGGATCATGAAATTGCCCCTCCACCTCACTTTTTAGTGTGTCATAAACTAAGTACAAATAAAAATGGAACAAACTTTATGCTGGACTTAATTAATGAAATTCAAACGTCATAAGCACCATATAGCCTGTCTCCGTTGAGTATCATTTTAGTGAATAGATTATCTTTGGGTATCATATTGAATTCAAGAAGTTAAAATGAAATGATCGATCTGCTGGCAAGAGATGAACTCATTCTGTGTTTGATGTTTAATATCAAGCTGAATTTAGAGTAAATTTCAACATTGGAAAATTACAACAACAAAAATAATAATAATCCGGCCTGAAAGCCCGGCGAAAAAAAATTTTTATGAGGTGGGAGGAAGGAGGGCGGGAGGAGAGAGAGGGGGAGGGAGAAAGGGGAAAAGGGAAGGGAGGGGGAGGAAAGGGAAGGGTGAAAAGGAGGGGGAAGGAGAAGGGGCGGGAGGGGGAGGTAAGGAGGCTGGAAGGGGGAGAGAGGTACCCCATGTAGATGTATTTCGCTATCGCGTCGATGCTGACACGACGCCATTTTTATGAGGGGGGGGGAGGAGGGCGGGAGGAGAGAGAGGGGGAAGGAGGAGGATGAGAAGGGGAAAAGGGAAGGGAGGGGGAGAAAGGGGGAGGTAAGGGAAGGGTGAAAAGGAGGGGGAAGGAGAAGGGGCGGGAGGGGGGAGGTAAGGGGGCTGGAGGGGGAGAGAGGTACCCCATATCCGCCCCCCCCCCCACCAGAGTTCGATCCTCGTCTACTGACATACGTATATACATATATCCTTGTTATTTGTTAATTATTCTGTTTTTGGTTACATTCATACATTGTAAATTTGGTGTGTGATTGTGTTTTTTTATCAATTTTCCTAAAAAGGAACCAAAAAAAAAACTATAGCATAAGAAAGAAGAAAGCTTCTTGCAATTGATGTTACATAATTAGAAAATTATTTTTCAGGGCAGAGCAACATACTTTAATTGATGTTTGGTGTTTTCTGGGCTTTATACGTATTAGAAAAGAAAAAAATCATAGGTTCATTGATGTCGACCAAGTATTTTTCCGAAAGATAATATATACCTCTTTTTCTCTGTAGCTGCATTACACATGTAAAAAGAGATTATTTTCAAAATGAAGTAAAATAGCCCAATGGACTAAAGTCAAAGTCTTGAATGAGCCTCCCCAAATCGCTACGACTTGACATTTTGTAAAAGTCGGGTGGTCGACATGGAAATGTTTCTGATTTTTTATCCCGACTACTCTGTCTCGACATAGCGCCATCAAATGACGATGTATACCCTACTTCATGACAACTGACCCGTCTTATTCCGTCTTAGCAATATCCTATCCCGATTATCCCCGACTTGTGCAGACTAAGCCGCGATTTATAACGATCTATATCCTGAGTGGACTCCGACCTACGTCGACTTAACTCCGATCTATGCCAACTTTCCTCCTTCCTATTCCTCCTTAATGACGTTAACGTTAACACAAGCTTTGAGCTTTCCTTTCAGTCCCAATGAATGCCGTACCTTGTTTCAAATTAATTTAGCGGGAAACGGCACAGATTCTTCTCTTTCTCATGACGTCACGTCAATGTTAACTTTCCTATCCTCGAGCGCGTTGAGGTTGAGGACTCTGACGTCATTTTATATGACGTCATTTGGACTCAGTGGCCTCAGGGCCTCACTTCTCACTAGCGGCGCCTACAGTAAACACTATAGGTATAACACACTGAGGCCAAAATGAGTTCCAGATTGCAGCTTACCTGTGATATCTGCCAAAAATCTATGCGAGGCGACAACCTGCAGAGACATCGCAAAACCTGTCAAGCAAGAAGACTGTCCAGTCAACGGTCAAGCAGTCCGGAGCAGGGGTCGGAGGATGACATACAGAGGCGATTAGACCAGTTAGCGAGGGGGAGAGCCCTTGTAAGGGCTACAAGCCAAGCTTCTAACCACACTCACCCTCCTACTGGTCAACAGAAGAAGGCAAAGAAAAAAGACGGCAAAGGAAAGAACTTCATGCTGACTTTCCAATCCACTTGCAAGTACGAACTCCAACGGTACTTCCAGAATAAGGGTGGAGAGACGTGGATCAGAGCGTTAGCTGCCGGAAATGAGTGGGGAAGCGGATTCAACGAGCTAGGCCATACCCATGCCGTAATCCAGACCAAAACAGAGATGACGTTCAAGGAATTTAGGCTGAAATGGAAAGGTCCAAATATAGGGGACATCCAGAGATGCCAAAATGTGAAGGATTCTGTGCGTTACGTCACCAAAGAGGATCCACGGAGCTTATGTTTCCATTTTGATAAAGACTGGACAAGCTTGCTAGTGAAGGCCTACATTTATGCACAGAAGAGCTCCAAATTGGTTCCAACATCCTATCCGTACTGCTCCCTGCCGCCTTTCCAGCAAAGGCAATTCCGTGATATGTGGACTCAGTTCCGGGCAGAGGAGCAGGATGCTAGGCAATGTTGGGCCAATGAGGAGCTCGAACTGCGACCATGGCAACGGCAGGTCAGACGTCAGATACTGCAACAAGACGATAGGACGGTACTGTGGATACATGACGAGGTGGGAGGCCATGGCAAGAGCACACTTGCAAAGTATATGATGGGCGAAGGAGCAATGTACGCCACCAACAGCTCGACAGTGAATTTCGCCTATGCCTACAAGGAGGAGAAGGTGGTTATATTTGACTTTGTGCGTGACGACAGAGACCATATTAACTACGGGATTCTAGAATGCCTCAAGAATGGTATGATGTTCTCTGCCAAATATGAAAGTAGGGTAAAGAGGTTCACACCAGCCAAGGTTGCAGTTTTTGCCAATTTCGCCCCTGACTACGAGAAGTTGTCAGCAGACAGATGGTTAGTCTACAACCTAGAAGACGGCAAACTCCTATGAGTAAGAGCTGTATAGCTAACATATTTATCCCCCTCTTTAGGGGGTACAAATCTCTAGAAAAGTGGCTATGAGTTTCATTCGCTTGCTTCAAATAAACACCAACCACATGACAGCTACACCCATCCCCACCTTAGTTAATTTACGATTTCAGACAAAAAAAATCAATAATATTAATAATACAAATGTAACACCGACATAAGTTACATAAAATGTGATACGTTCTAGAATTTGTTTTGTCTAATGGATTCACAAACATCACAAAAAAGTAGGCAGAGATTTTCTTGAAGTTAGTGAAGCGACCAGTTGCCGGGTAACGGATCATAATGGGTCTTTTTTTTGGGGGGGGGGGGGAGTTGGGCACCCGATGTCATTCTGTATATTTCAGGCTACATGTCAAACAGAGATTCCACCATTGAAATTTGTGTAGATATGGGCAGCAACCATGAGCGACTGAGAGCTTCGATGTATTTAGAAAAAGGTCCATGTACAAGCAGAAAGGCAGCCTTCAGCAAAATAATACCAGAAAAAAGATGAAAGCAAAAAACATAATGTCGAAAAATAAAGGAGAGAGAGAGATACAGACAGAGAGAGAGACCAAAAAAAGAAAAGATAAAAGAAAGAAATATATATCATGTATACATAGTGATAACTTATAAAAATGATAAAGCCCCTTCCTTCTCTGTATATTCTTTAGATTCAAGAATATTATATATAAAATTATATATATTATACAATAATATAATAATAATATGTACTGAGGATGGAGTGTAAATAACCTGAGGTTAACTATTAGTTATTACTGTTTTATTTTGTGAATGACCAAAATCTTAACATATGACAAAAATATAGTGTATGAAATAGTGACTGGTTCCCGGCCTTGGTTTTCTCCTTTATCGTTAACACTATTAGAAAAAAAAATTCATCACGAAAGTAAAAGAGGAAACCAGAACGGGTACCAGTCTACACTAGATTCATTCATGCTATATAATTTCATTTTAAAACGAAAATAATGGGGACCGTCCTCATCCATTGAATGAGAGGTAGGAGTGACTTTCTTAAAAAGAAAAAGTGTTAAAAATGAGAAAAAAATGTGTTCCTCTTTGGAATCGAACTCGCTACCTTAGTATCTAGAGTCCGACGTCAATACCACTACACCACCTCATCATGTCTCTTTACCACTTAAAAGTCATACCGTAATTTATAATTATATCGTATGAAGATAAAGATAAAATTACTTGCACTCTCAACATTTACATCGATGTACATGTCGATGAAACAAAATGTTAAGAAAGTAAATTCTTTCATTTATAAAACGACAGATCAGTGGCGGATCTAGGTATTCAGAAAGGGTTTGAGTCCAGTATCAAAGAAGATTTTCTACAGAATACATTACAAGAGAAAAAAAAGAATTTTAAGAAAAATGAAAAAGAAAAAAAACTGTGTGGGACCTCACCTAAATTTGTTACTTTAAAACCATAAATTAATGACTACACATTATAGATGTGCACAGATGTCAGTGGACGAGCTACCATGTATATGCTTGCATGCTAAAGCTTATATGCTAAAGCATCCAATTTTTATGAAATTTTCTCAAATTATTCTAAATTCGAGGAATTTCATTTTTATCAAAATCGTTTATGCAGACAAACATTGAATTAAACCATCCGATTATGAATTAACACAGATAAGTCTTTATGTGTATATGTTGCGATTTTACCCGTTATACCAAAGAAAACTCTAGTACTTGCTTGTATCGATATCCGATGAATGTCCTTTGAGGAATGATTTATATGTAGATGCTCATTTCATGCTTAAAAGAGAATTTTTATGCACAATTAGGTTGTAGATACATGGGTTTTAAGGCGTAGAACAATAATCACAGCGCGCATCATATTTTTGGCGTGAAATCCCGATTTACCAATATATTCAGTCATATTCATATTTTTTTCCATGAAAGTGTTTAGGTTTGAAAATATAGAAAAGTATATTAATGCTACTGATAACACAGACCCATAACGAAAACAAATAGCACAATATTTTTTTTTTTTTTTTTTGGTTAGCTCCTAGTCTTTTGAAGAAAAAAATTCAATCGTACTTTAAAAAATGATTAGAAAATGCCGTAGAGCGTGTATAACAACAGTGCTGCCCATGCATAAGTGTGAAAATAAAGCCAACGTTAAATTTCCTATAGCTTCGTTGGATGACGTCATTAGGACTCGCAGTCTTTCCCGCGTCATTTTGACGTCACGTCAATGCTAACTTTACTATAGGAATGACGTCACCAGGACTCAGTGGCCTCACGGCCTCACTTTTTACTGGCGGCGCCTACAGTAATACTAGATTATACAAACTGAGGCCAAATTCAGTCATCGCTCACAGCTTACCTGCGGTATTTTTTTGCCACAACGGAGACACTGGACATAATGTTTGGAGTTTTGAAGGGGGATACTAGTTATGCATTATCTATTATTTTCTACTATTAATCAGTAGGAGTAACACGCTACAGCTTCGGGATATACTTCGTTATCGCGTCGATGCTTACACGACGCCATTTTTATGACGTTTTCTTCGTTGTAAATTCTGTGTTGTTCTTATCGGGCAATTATTTTCAAACACGGAAATATCAGTATGGATCAATACGATTTCCCGGATAATTTTATCCCATTCTATTTATTTAAGGAATGTCTCTAAAATTCTTTTTGGTTATGGGAAATAACTTCAAAAAGCCGATGCACAAACAGTATACAAATCAAGGAACAGTGATGCAGCCTAGCGCCCCGATGCAACCTCATGTCACTAACCAGAATCCAGGAAGTCAACAGTTTATTTATTCTGTTAGTCAGCCGGACCAAGTCAGCAATATTTCTCCTGGAACTTTTAACCAAGGCTTTTCTAAATAATTCAATAGAATCTCGTAGTTTTATTTTAGATATGGAATCAATATCAGTATGCGATATATGAACGCTTGCTTAAAGAATTATTATACGAACGGTTATCGCCCTCTTGCTATCGCGCTCTACTGCATTTGACCCTTAAGATAGATTAAATTTAAAAAATCGAGAAAATCGGCATGAAAAGCTTCACGGATTAATGTTCGTTTTACGTATCTTCATATTGGGACCATGCAGGTGAAAATACATTAAAATTTTATAGAACTGTTATCTTTAGAAACATCAGTACGCATGTAACTAGATATCTGAACTGAAAAAATTAAGGAGAAAAAAAACAAAGGAGGGGTTCTCCAACAACACCAGGTAGAAGCATTCATACCAAAATCCCAAAACACCCAAATGTAAAAACACAGTGTAGACAGGCACAGAAAGAGGCGCAAAGGGGACAAGGAACTTCAACGCACGACACAGAGACACCAAACACAAAGGACTTCACATAAACCAAGGTTTTGGTCAACATCAAACTAATTTTACAAATCAGTTTTATATAATGCAATATTGTATTATACGAAGCAAACATCTAAATTCTTATTGTTTTCATACTTTTATTCTCAGAATAAGTTGCATAGTCATCTTCTGATTCTTTCTGAATTAAAATTTACTAATGTCATACTTTCTGGTGTTATTCCATAGCATGTGCAGTGAATGATAAAATGAATTATTTTTCCAGTATTAATAAGTTATTAGAGACATCAGCAGAATTAATTGTCTTTCTCCTTATGGCAGCGTTGTTGATATTCTCAACTTGTTATAACGATTTAAGGCAAAGCATCCCTCAGGTCTCAGATGCTAATATTTCCAAAATTTCTACTTTTATAATATTTTCTTTTTCATATATTCGAAATTGTGCGAGACCTGATATACAACCCAAATAAAATTTGTGGTTTCATTATTATAATGAGAACGTAAGGAGTCTGAACTTTATCATTGGCACCTATGGGATACCAATTCTAGAGGTGATAAAATGTAACTTTAAAATTTTCTTTTCCCAAAACTATGTTAGTTTGATACTCTGAACAATATTCTGAAGAGAACAAATAGGGTATCCAGGCATAAAATTTTCAGAACTCTGACCTGAGGGATACTCTACCTTAATTAAGATCTATTTGGAGACCAAGGCTGGCCATAACATTGTCGAAAACAGTTGAACACATTCGGTTATTTTTACTCTTTCTCGTCGCTTCCGATTTCGTCAGGAAAGTTAATTGGTGTATCTGAAATGATTGATGTATGAGGACCAATAGAATGGGCAGACGGGAAGCACGTGACACCAACGTCATCTAATGTAACTGATTCTTCTGGACAATCTTCATCAACATTGTCCGTTTGAAAGGATTCTTGACTTGCTATGGAGCTCGTGTCATCAATATCACTAGACCCAGATGATTCGTCATCCGCTATATCCATGCGACCGCTTCCACTTTGCGCACTGTCGTCTGCTGAGCAAAATGGTGACAGAATCGAGGGTTCAGCATCAACAACCTTACAAAGCGTCTCATTAGAACATATACTTCGAAGACAATTAATCAATAGGTTTGGATTAGAGATAAGATATTCTATCACATCTTGCTGCATTTCATCTTTAGTCTTTGCTAACATGACAATCTTCATTATCTCCAATAAATGTTCCATATTGTCTTGTCTATCAACCATTTTGAGGTTAATTTCTCTGCAAAATAAAAACATTGATCTGTTTTAGTCTAGAATGCAAAATAGATCTGCCAACTTTGTGTATATGACTAAAGCATGTTTAGGGCGTCAAATGACACGAGCTGTCTGGATTTATGTCACCGAGCCTTTTCGAGGTGAATAGTATTTAATAACATGTTTCATGATACTTCAGAACATTTCGAAATACATAAAAACATTTGGATTTCGAAGTTATTTAAGAGCTTCTTTTCTGATTATTTTTGGGTCGATCTGCAACATTTTTTCCAATGGCTTATCATTTTTCTAGCGAAGATTCCCGATCATAACAGTAAAACTGATTTGCTGAAAGTATGCTATCAACCAATGATGTTTTTCTAGAAAGTCGTGATATCAGATCGCTGTAAAAAGCCAAAATCAAAGAAACATAAATAAATAAATAGATAAATAAATAAATAAATAAATAAATAGGTACATAAATAAATAAAATACAATCCAAACCATAAAAGATAAATCCTTCATCTTCAATATTTTCCAATATCAACGTTAACAATGTGTCGTAGAAATTAAACAAAAAGAGTTATACACTGAATAAAGTGGTATTATATGATAGATTTTAACAGTTTGCACTCACCAATTGTAAGTTTTATTCTCTTTATACACTTTTTGTTCCTTTCGAATTTTCAATTTTTCAATTAGACTTACACGCTCCTATATCGATAAAACGCTAAATATTCCTGTTTGCTCGAATTAGAAATAACGAAAGAAAGTCTATTAGACGTACAAACTCCTATAAAGATAGAACGCCGAATGCTTGTTTGGAGATATTAGTAAACAACTTAGGGGCATCAGGTAGGTAATGAGGCAACGACCCTTTGTAGGACATTGGATGAGCTTTCAGAAGTGTTTCATAGACCCGGTAAACGTAGGGTATTAAAGTACTCTGGATTTAGATAAGACAGTTAAATGACCTTAATATGAACTTTCTGTACTGGACAGAATATTTACAGGACAAATTCCTTCCCAAAATAACGATGAATGACCTTTCTGTGCTTGACTTTTCTGAACTTAAAGTATGATCTTTCTGCTACCGTTGTCACTTTTGATATACCGGTATCATTCGATAACGATAAAAAGGAAAGTTTGTTGAGTAGGACCTAAAAAGAAGATCCTGACGACAATCTCAACAGCACTCACGACGGACCCCTAGCAAAGTAGAGGTGGGACCAGTTGTCCGCGGGGAGTAAGCATTTCCTGTTTGGCTAGCCGCACCCGCCGTCGATGTTCACGCACGAAACCGAAAGCAATATTTACAAATCATGCACTGACTGTGGTTATGTCTAGATAGAAAGTGATATGGCGACTTTGTCAGGAAAAGATATTTAAAACACTTACTGTCAAACCCACCGCGGAGAACTTTTTTACGAGTTCCACACGGCAAAGGGCATAAGTGTGACACAAATGCGATAAAGAAAATTCTGACGACATTCTCAACAGCACTCAATAGAGCATCAAATTGAGCATCGACGGACCCCTAGCAAGCCAGAGGTGGGACCAGATGCCTTACATGAGTAAGCATTCCTAAAAACATCATAGATCACATCCCTATAAAAAAAACCTATAGATTCCTGATTTTATAACCACAACTTGATAGTAATGCATTGTCTGAATGTATTATATTTGACAACATATATGAGATCGCTACAGCTAGCAGAGCGCAGACTCTATAACGTACACCCATTTTTTATATCCATTTTTTAGCCCTGCGAGGAATCCAACAGGACCACCGATCACTGTTCCTAATAATGCCCCTGCCACGGGGAATGCCGCGGCTTTGTACTTGGAGGCCTGAAGATAGATGTCTAACATCAGGTTAAAGAAATACATTTCATTTGTAAAGACATAAGGGAGATGCATTGAAAGATGGGAAAATATATGGTATTTTCAAAGTATATAAAAATTCAGTAAAAGGCAAAATTATTTTGTGTATGAGAGGCTGTAAAATTACTTTACTTATACATGTATGTATTGATCCTCTTGCAATTCCACTGACTTCATTGCATATCTTACCATAGAGTACAGCTTTGGCAGATATTTAAAAGCATGAATCCAGAGGGTGGGGGTGGGGTAGAGGGAGGGGTCAGAATCCCTCCCCCTTTTAGAATTTGCAAAAAAATGCTGATTTTTCCTTTATATTATTCATTTTCAAAACCTCTATGATGGGCTTAACCCCTCCCTTCCCCCCACTACCCCCAACAATTTTAAAGATCTGTGCCCACAGATGTTGCATTGCTAAATAAAAAAAAAATGTCCTTTACAACCAGAAGTCATTATAGGACCAGTATCCTAAGTACGTATACATGTGTTGTGAAGTGCAGCTTATAAGTGTAAAATAATGGCCAAGTATAACCAGCAATTAATACTTAGCCGGGAAATGAGCTGTGTCTCGGAGCTACGAAATACACGTCCGTATAGTTCCAAGGTAGATGTCACAACTGAATTTGTAATCACCTGGTAGTGACGTATACAGGTAAAATATAAGACCCCTATCCCGCATAATTCTACAACACATGCAACAGATAGATAAACATAACTTTACCTTGCTAAGGTTGGTGACTCCACTACGAACATTCTCATGAGCTTTCTCTATATTATCCTCAATACGATCTATAGATTCTTGTTGACTTTGAACGGCTGACGAGAATTCATGGATCATCGTGTTTAACTCCACTAAGTTCTGCAGAATATAAAACAGGGGAGAACCAGTTTACATTTAAAGATCAGGAGCCTGTTTTACAAACATACTGACAAAAATTTTTAGGAATTTTCAAAATTTTTGATCGCTTAATTCTTCTTGACTTCAAATTTGCATTAGTACAAAATAGCAGATACCCCATTCGGCTTGAATAATATGCATATTACCGTATATCGGGTAATTTTTGCGTCGGGTAAATTTCACGAAATGATCCTTAAAAGGTGTGTCTTTTTTTTTCGCTGAGTTTAATTTTCGCTAATCTATAAATACCAATCAAAGGACTGAAAGTCCTGCAAGTTGGCAAAAAGTAACATTGAGACGAACATACAGAAGACAAGTATAAAACTGGCACAAATCAAACTCCAAATCTATGCCTCAAATGCTTGAATGAGTGATTCTCAGAATTCAAGAGTTGTCTCAAATCTAAAAAAAAGTAAAAGTCTGGAAATATATAAATATATAAAATGATAGAACTTTTTAACCAAATAACTGATTTTGAGGTCAGAGTTCAAGGTCAATATGATCATGTCAAATTTGTTGCAATTGTTATGGGTGTATGTATGAAGTATAAAGTCCTATCACTTTTACTTTAGGAGATATTTGCTTTTGAAACTTCTTGACCAACTTAAAACCAACATCTTAGGTTTATTAAGTATCAAACTGAAAAACCTTTTTCCTAGTCGGTAAATAGCTCATCAGAGCTAATGTTGATTGTTATAAATTATGTCCGACTTTAAATAAATATTATTGATTGATTAATTTATTTATTTACATGTCTTTAGTCTTCTACACATCCACAATTTTTTTTTTAAATCTAAGGTCTTTTTATCCTAAATACAATACGTTTACCTATCTATCTAAATGGGGTGCTCCTTATACAGAGGAGGGAAGTACAAAGAAAAAAGATGCGCCATATTTTAATGTACTGACATCAACGACATGTGATCGCTATTCCTGTAGCATCGTTCCTTGTAGCATTTTTTGCATTCTCATAATGCATTTAACCCATTATTTACAACTTGAACTTAAACGTCTGTCGTCTAATATGTTCTTTTGTCAAATCGTAGTGGTCCTATTTCTTACTGCGCCAGTAACATTGTGTGTTGTTTGGTCCGTGCAGGGTTATCAAGTGCAAAGTTGAAAGCCATAGCAATGAGAGTGGCTTTGCCAACTCAAAAATTAAAATTTGTACAAAGATTTATTTAATGTGAAATGAAATACAATAATATGACTGCGAACGTTTTTTTCTGCTGGATTTACGTATTCACGTATACGTGCACAATAATATGAATGTACATCGTACAGTTCACTCGTTTAAAGCATCAACGATGCCGGCTTCTTTGAAGCCGTTGCTTACAATTTTCCCATGCAAGCCGTCATATAGTTTTGTGATCCGAAAAAAGGCTTTTAACCCCAAAAAAATTGTTTAGATTAGCAATACACGGGTTACCAAAACGCTAAATGTCATAATTACAGAACGACAACAGGTGGTTTAAAGTAAAAGCCGACATGCATTATATCGGTGATTGTTTGATTTACCATGTTTACACTGGGTAATTAAATCAATTAATACTACCTGTTATCTGTAAACATTAATTATAATAATCATAATTGACTTAATCAGACGAGTACTCACTGATACCCTGGGACAGTTACATATAACTGCAAACATCTAAGCGTTAGTCTGGTCTTTTTTCGCTACGTCAATTTTTCGCAATTTGATGATGCTCGCGAACTTAGCGAAAATTAGACACACAAAATTTCCCGATATACGGTATTGAATGTTATAACGTCAAAAGGATCTGAAAATCTCATTGACGTTACAAAAGGCAACCAGAATTGTGGTTCATAAATCATTTTCCTTACGGGCACTTCATAGGAGATTCTTCTGTAATGGAAATGTATAATAAATGTACCCTGGTGAAGATTTTCCCATGATTCAATGGTCTCAGAATTGTCGTGTTCCGATTCTATCTGTAACTGATGTAAGGAAATGTTCATATGATCACTGGACGATCTGTGCATTGAGAAACTGCCAAGAGGGTCGTCTCCTTCAGGGGTGGATCCAGACGGGGATTCAGGGGTGGACTCTGTAGAATTAATAAATGAAAACTTTTGGATTACGAAGATCTGTGGTATTTCAAAATCATTCTGAATCATGTATATCAGCGACCAGTTTTCCCTCTCACTTTTGGGGAGGAAGGGGGTCAGGGCCGATATGTGGGGAAAAATATGTGTGCGAATGTCTCAAAGGGGAATTTAAAAAAAAATTAAAATTCTTGCAAAAACTGTATTAGATAGCATCAATATTATTGAATTGGCTTTAAATACAAACAGGGCCGCATTAAAGGAACCATATTCTACTATTGGGGTTTCTGATTTTGTTTAATTTACACATTATTTTAATACACTTTTTTGCCATAGAAAAAATCTTTGATACGGGGGGAAATTTCTGTGCTAAGGAGGGAAAAATATATAACTGTAAATGACTTTATATTTGCGTGAACCTTATTTTCAGCGACAACTCAATGACAGATTAATTCGCGAGACTTAAATTTCGCGAGTTCGTCATCCAAACTTTTCTTATATGTTTTCTTTTCTGTATAAGTATATTTCATTTCCTTATCACCCTCTATTGCTGAAATGCTTACTTCAAATAAGCAGATATTAGACGTTTCGTATCGTCATATCTTTGCGTACTAGTTAATCTTATAAACACCGTCATTTGTTTACTTTTTCGTCTCTTATTGAAATTCATTGAAACGGGATGATTAAAAATTAAAGAAATGCGCCATGTTTACTTCCTCTAAAGTTCTTAAGTATATTATCTGTCTGGGTAATTAAGGCTAATTGATGAATTGCTATGTTTGTAATTCAAACATCCCTAACATCGACGCGTATGATTGTCCATTGTCTAATTAGGGTAATTAATTCTAATGGAAAGGGAAAACAAGACGCTTTTAAATTTATCAACTTTGATCTACTTTTTATATTTCGGACGGACTTTTTATTAGCGAGGACCTTTATTTTTGCGTTTGACCAAGCACGCGAAATTACGCGAAAATAAAGTCCTTGCGAATAAAAAGTCGTTTACAGTACTCGAAAATCGCCCATTTTTTTTTTGGAAAAGAAAAACACTGAAATGATCATTGTGATTTCTAGGCTATATAAACACTATAAAAGCATGTACAACCATCACCCATGATAACTAAATCCATCCTTTACCCTCTGACTGAACTGAACAAAGGAACTCCTGTATTGCAAGAATGGCATCATACTTCATTCCTGACGTTTTCTTGTCAAATTCCTCGACATCTTCGTCTACGATCCTTTTACGAGTGTTTCGATCTCTTTGATGTTTGCCTTTATTTGTTGGACGGTTCTCGTAGCGTTGATGTTTTCTTTCTGAAAGCCACTCCAATCATTTAGCCGTGAAAACTGCAAATATAGGAAGATGAGCAGAATGTCTTGTAAATAATTGTACATAAAGGATATACAACAAACACTGCATGATGTCCTTAGATATAGCGTTACAGTGAAAAACATAAACTAAGCTATAAATAGACACATAGACAGCAGATGCTCACAGGACAGTTTTCTCCCACTGTTGACTGGGATAAAAATGGAAATGTTGGGAAAAGATATATCCTTGTCCCCATACCCCTATGGAGTAAGATAACATTTTAACGTGTCTTTTGACGTCCTGTAGCATCATGGTCATATTGTGACGTCATACATGATGATTGCCTCTTTAGCTGATCAAAGTATGGAAAAGAAACTCATTTTTAGCTATAATCATATTAGACAGTGGGAGAAAAATGATAAACCACCAGAATCTATCCCCAGATGTAATGATAAACCGCCAGACCCTTGTGTTCAGGATTTGCTTTTGTCCACTAATCGGTAAGCCTCATCGTGGTATTAGCAAACCCTGGACACTTGGGTTGGATTTCTTGTCCCTGATCATATCTGGGGATAGATTCTGTTAATCCGTATATGTCACACTTGCATAGCATATGCAACATAAAAAGTAGATCGAGAACAGACCAAAATTTTATTCTTGAGTTGGTATTAATACCAACTCAAGAATAAAATTTTGCCTGTTCTCGGTCTACATAAAAAGTAACTGTCTCTTCAAGAATCTTTGTTTCCGCTTAAAGGGCATAAAAAATCACTCATTATTATTTTAAAGAAGTACAGCTCTATTAGACTACCTTTCTGTGGAATGCTGAATACTGTCAGGTATACAATATTGAGGACATAATCATGATAATATAGGGAAAAAAATAACATTAAGTGAATAATCATATACCTTCTCGAAATTACTCCTGTGTTTTCTAAGTCGATCGATGTCTATTTCAATGATTTTCAGGAATTTTTGTATAGTTGGATGTCTCTATGTGTAAGAATTATACTGTATCTTAGGGAGGATCTCTATGTGTGTTACAATTGTACTGTATCTTGATTGAGGATGTATGTGTAGGAATTGAACTGTATCTTAGGAGGATGTCTGTATGTGTAGGAATTATACTGTATCTTAGGGAGAATGTCTGTATGTGTAGGAATGTACTGTATCTTGATGGAGGATGTCTGTATGTGTAGGATTTACTGTATCTTAGGGAGGATGTCTGTATGTGTTAGAATGTACTGTATCTTGATGGAGGATGTCTGTATGTGTAATTGTACTGTATCTTGATGGGATGTATGTGTAGGAATTGTACTGTATCTTGATGGAGGATGTCTGTATGTGTAGGAATTGTACTGTATCTTAGGGAGGATATCTGTATGTGTAGGAATTATACTGTATCTTAGGGAGGATATCTGTATGTGTTAGAATTGTACTGTATTTGATGGAGGATGTCTGTATGTGTAGGAATTGTACTGTATTTGATGGAGGATGTCTGTATGTGTAGGAATTGTACTGTATCTTAGGGAGGATGTCTGTATGTGTTACAATTGTACTGTATCTTGATTGAGGATGTATGTAGGAATTGTACTGTATCTTAGGGAGGATCTGTATGTGTAGGAATTGTACTGTATCTTAGGGAGGATATCTGTATGTGTTAGAATTGTACTGTAGTTGGATGGAGGATGTCTGTATGTGTAGGAATTGTACTGTATCTTAGGGAGGATGTCTGTATGTGTTAGAATTGTACTGTATCTTAGGGAGGATGTCTGTATGTGTTACAATTGTACTGTATCTTGATTGAGGATGTATGTGTAGGAATTGTACTGTATCTTGATGGAGGATGTATGTATGTGTAGGAATTGAACTGTATCTTAGGGAGTATCTGTATGTGTTAGAATTGTACTGTAGTTTGATGGAGGATGTCTGTATGTGTAGGAATTGTACTGTATCTTAGGATATCTGTATGTGTTAGAATTGTACTGTAGTTTGATGGGGATGTCTGTATGTGTAGGAATTGTACTGTATCTTAGGGAGGATATCTGTATGTGTTAGAATTGTACTGTAGTTTGATGGAGGATGTCTGTATGTGTAGGAATTGTACTGTATCTTAGGGAGGATATCTCTATGTGTTAGAATTGTACTGTATCTTAGGGAGGATGTCTGTATGTGTTAGAATTGTACTGTAGTTTGATGGAGGATGTCTGTATGTGTAGGAAATGTACTGTATCTTGATGGAGGATGTATGTATGTGTAGGAATTGTACTGTATCTTAGGAAGGATGTCTGTATGTGTAGGAAATGTACTCTATCTTAGGGTGGATGTCTGTATGTGTAGGAATTGTACTGTATCTTGATGGATGTCTGTATGTGTAGGAATTGTACTGTATCTTAGGGAGAATGTCTATATGTGTAGGAATTGTACTGTACTTTAGGGAGGATGTCTATATGTGTAGGAAATGTACTGTGGAGGATGTCTGTATGTGTAGGAATTGTACTGTATCTTGATGGAGGATGTCTGTATGTGTAGGAATTGTACTGTATCTTAGGGAGGATGTCTGTATGTGTAGGAATTGTATTGTATCTTTGGGAGGATGTCTGTATGTGTAGGAAATGTACTGTATCTTAGGGAGGATGTCTGTATGTGTAGGAATTGTACTGTATCTTAGGGAAGATGTCTGTATGTGTAAGAATTATACTGTATCTTAGGGAGGATGTCTGTGTGTACAATATACTGTATCTTGATGAGGATGTATGTGTAGGAATTGAACTGTATCTTAGGGAGGATGTCTGTATGTGTAAATTGAACTGTATCTTAGGAGGATGTCTGTATGTGTAGGAATTGTACTGTATCTTAGGGAGAATGTCTGTATCTAGGAATGTACTGTATCTTGATGGAGGATGTCTGTATGTGTAGGATTGTACTGTATCTTAGGGTGGATGTGCTGTATGTGTAGGAATTGTACTGTATCTTAGGGAGGATGTCTGTATGTGTTAGATTGTACTGTATCTTAGGGGGATGTCTATATGTGTAGGAATTGTTATGTATCTTAGGGATGATGACTATGCGTAGAATATACTGTATCTTTGGGAGGTTGTCTGTATGTGTAGGAATTGTACTGCATCTTTGGGGGATGTCTGTATGTTTAGAACTTGCACTGTATCTCGGGAGGATGACTGTATGTAATGGAAATGTACTGGATCTTGATGGATGAATCTGTATGTGTTAGAATTGTACTGAGAAAGGATGTCTGTATGTGTAGGAATTGTACTCTATCATTATGGAATATTTCTGTATGTGTAGCTTTGTACTGTATTCTTAGGGAGGATGTCTGTATGTGTAGGAATTGTACTGTATCTTAGGGTGGATGTCTGTATGTGAGGAATTGTACTGTATCTTAAGGTGGATGTCTGTATGTGTAGAAATTGTACTGTATCTTAGGGAGGATGTCTGTATGTGTAGGAATTGTACTGTATCTTGGGAGGATGTCTGTATGTGTAGGAATGTATTGTATCTTTGGGAGGATGTCTGTATGTGTAGGAAATGTACTGTATCTTAGGGAGGATGTCTGTATGTGTAGGAATGTACTGTACTTGAGGATGTCTGTATGTGTAGAAATTGTACTTGTATCTCAGGAAGGATGTCTGCATGTGTAGGAATTGTACTGTATCTTGATGGAGGAGGATGTCTGTATGTTTAGAAATTGCACTGTATCTTCGGGAGGATGACTCTATGTATAGGAAATGTACTGGATCTTGATGGATGATATCTGTATGTGTTAGAATTGTACTGAGAAAGGATGTCTGTATGCGTAGGAATTGTACTCTATCTTGATGGAGGATGTCTGTATGTGTAGCTTTGTACTGTATCTTAGGGAGGATGTCTGTATGTGTAGAAATTGTACTTGTATCTCAGGAAGGATATCTGTATGTGTAGGAATTGTACTGTATCTTAGGGAGGATGTCTGTATGTGTAGGAATTGTACTGTATCTTGATGGAGGATGTCTGTATGTGTAGGAATGTACTCTCTTGATGGAGGATGTCGTATGTGTAGGAATTGTACTCTATCTTGATGGAGGATGTCTGTATGTGTAGAAATTGTACTTGTATCTCAGGAAGGATGTCTGCATGTGTAGGAATTGTTCTGATCTTGATCGAGGAGGATGTCTGACAGTGTATGTGTTAGAATTGTACTGTATCTTAGGGTGGATGTCTGTATGTGTAGGAATTGTACTGTATCTTAGGGTGGATGTCTGTATGTGTGGGAATTGTACTGTATCTAAGGTAGGAAGTCTGTATGTGTAGGAATTGTACTGAATATTAGGGAGGATGACTGTATGTGTAGGGATTGTACTGATGAGTAATACGATGATATAGGAATAAAATGATATGATAATATAGGAAGTCTTTATACATGTTCATATATGTAGGAGATGTGTGATATGATAGTGTAGGATGTCTGAATGTGTAGGAGATGTATGATATGATAGGGTAGATGTCAGTTTAGTAGGAAAGGTATGATAATGTAGTGAGTTGTATAAGATATGATATTGTAGATGGATGTATATTAGGAGA